>QZGG01000396.1:0-143966 GCA_006409495.1 Sedum album
GAAAATCCTCACCGCAAGTGACGTAAACGGATCGATATGAATGTCCTTAGTCGCAACACCATCTGTAAACGATGGATTCGCTGCAGCGATCGATTCCTCCGGCCTCGACGTGACGCCGAACGGATTAGCAGCGTCATCTAACGGAGATTGGATCCGATTTTGCAACCGATGCTTTAGCAAGAATTTGAAGAAGACGCTGTAGAGCTTTACAGCCACGCTTGGCATTTCCAATCGATTTCAATCAAAACCGCAATTAGGGATTTTGGTTTTGAAATTGATGCTGCGATTGATCGTTTCATCCAATTGGAGGTGTAGATCGATTGATTCGAAGCGATGTGAAACCCGTCGGTGCGGATTAGGGTTTCGAGATTTGACGATTCTGCAGATGTGAACAAAAAGTTGTCGCGGTGCCTGGTGATTATGGATGCAAATGCAAAAGACACAGATGAGAGGGATTGGAATGTATTTACAGAAAACTATAGGGGCTCAATTTCTATTATTACATATTTACTGTAATGGTAGAAATGGAAAAGTTCCGGGCGACAAGTTTATGTAGAGTAGTGATGATAATCAATATTTTGCGAAATAAAAGATATTATTTTAATCGTTGATTTCTATTGAACATATTAAAAATTGTCATTCTGAATTATATCTGCGTTTTATAAACTTAATCATCTAGATTAGGAAATATTAACTTTAAACTCAATTGTTATATTAATCAAATAAGAGTAAGGATCAGGTGAAAAGTAGATTTGAGTTATAAAATACAAACAGATCTGGATCGTTAAATAATCAGATCAGATGGTTATTAATTTGGGGGTCGAAATGCAATTAAACGAAACATTAAATACGATATCATTATTTTGGAAACGTAGAAAGGGTAAATTAGTCCAGAAAAAATCAAGAATGAGGCGGAAAAATATTAATAGGTGGATATTAATGAGTCTGAATTTAAAAAATTGAAAGTCGGTTACTCAATCCCTTAAAATAAGGGATTGTTATTAATGATAATATTTGAAAAATATGTTATCAGTACTGGGAATCCCATCCAAGTCGTACAGCTACGCGACCAACATTTGTATCAACCTTATATAAACAACAATTTAGTAAATCTCAGCTTCACCAACATTTGTATCAACGTTATTAAGATTCACGAATTGACACCTTATGATTCATGAATTGTTGATATGATTCGTGAATTGCTATACTATGATTCATGAATTGTTGATATGATTCGTGAATTGCTATACTATGATTCATGAATTGTTGATATGATTCGTGAATTGCTATACTATGATTCATGATTTGTTGTACTGTGTTTCATGTGACATAAACTCATGTGACACGATTTGATCAGAAACAATTCATGATTTGCTACTATATTAATTATTGAATCGTGTCCTATCAAATCGTGATCCATGTTATGTAGCGGCAAGCCGTGGATATTGTAAAAGACTATTTAAATACTTGAAATTGGTATGATTCATAGTTTGCTATTGTATGATTCTAGAATCATATCCTATCAAATCGTGAATCATGCCAGAATGTATGAGTAGTCTGAATTTAAATTAATTAATTGTATGATTCTATCAAATCGTGATTCATGCTATATAGCAGTGAGTAGTGGATATTGTAAAAGACTATTTAAACACATGAAATTTACATGATATTAATGAGAATATTTGAAAAATATTAATGGGTGGATATTAATGAGTCTGAATTTAAAAAATTGAAAGTCGGTTACTCAATCCCTTATTTTAAGGGATTGTTATTAATGATAATATTTGAAAAATATGTTATGCTTGTATTTCCATTATTGCCCTTTTGTAATTTTTTGTATTAATTAATATTCTTTAATTATAACCGTTGATTGAAATCTAATGAGTGGTTTAGATTTGTTTGCATTTTATAACCAATCTAGCACTTTTTATTTGATTCATTCTCATCAAGTAAACAGTTAAATGATGTATCTCTATCTCACAAAAATTATATATCTCTTTAAAACTTAACCGTCAGACGTATGCATAAGACGAGAGCACTTTTAGTAGCTGATCAAAAACATGACCATAACCTACCCATTTTACAGGTTTTTTGAAATTTGAATTATATAGGAGTATGTAATTTGACAAAAGTACTTGTTGTAAATCGGTGACAAAATAGGGAGCAAATCTAGAACGTTGGAATAAATGAATGGGCTACATGTATTTATGAAGAGTTACTTTTCACATAAGTCAATGGCATCATATTCATAGTCACAGCCAAACCAAGTACTAAAAGATACAATTCTGCAAATTAAAACATCAAAAGACCAGTTTAGCTGCTTCTCTTGTACAGTGACCCTCTAAGCATCTCGATTTAGTGGTGTTAGTAACTAACTCGCTGATTCATTCGAGCGTGTTCTGATTGGCGGCACATAGCGAATAGCTCTAGTGGTAGCTCACTTAGTTACTAGCACTGGTTCATTACTTGAAGCTCTCATTGAGGCGATTTCTTCCAAACGTTTCCATGTAGCTTCGCGTCTTGACTTAAACTCTTCTGCTTGAGCTTCGTCTTCTTGAAACTTGAGGAGACAGTCTTCGAAGAGTTCTGGGTCAGCGTCGGAGAAGATCTTTCTTATGTTCAGGGTCAAGCTTTGAACAGCTTGGTGCCAATGCTGCTTTGTGTTTTTCTCCATTGCCGGAAATATGATTGGCAAAATGACCTCACGATTTTGAAGGATTAGACTTAAAATGTGGTCGTTGTTCCATAAAAATAAAGTCCTTTCTGCCACCTGAATATAGAAAAATGGGCCTCTCAATATGAGTATTCTTATGAATTATAAAAAAGTAAGTAACAAGTCTTACTCTCAAAAATGCCAAAGCAGCAAGCAAGTATGGTAATATTTTCTTCCGGAATAAAATTAAGTAAAACTGCAAAGCCATTATATATACTGTTTTTGGCAATTTTGGAGCTCGATAGGCTTTAACTTGTCACATATGTACACGACCCAACTTAAGCCAAACCCCGTGTGAGGAGAACTAGATACGCCCAGTCATCCATAGAACAGAATTTCACATCATCAAAAAATGAGGTAAGCAAGGAGACAGTCCAAGACACATAATATCAATAAAAGCTTTAATCCTAAAGGATACGACTAGTCTCCCATCAGTAAAAACTAAAAAGAAGTATTTTTTGCAATCAGCTGACCATTAAATCAGTCACAATTTAGAATGTAGACGATGAAAAAACGCCATCTGCTATTAAAAATTGCAAAAACCTCAAGATACCTGAAAATGCAAACTGGTCAAGCAACGCCCAAGCTGGCGGAACAATGGTACCATACAACGCTGAAATTCTGCGATCTGTGTAGCTTCAAGGACTTCCTCCAGCTCACCTAAGAACAACACTTCCTTCGAGCTATTCGTTACAGGCCAGTACTTCAACATACCCTTTACCACAATGTCAGCAAGTTTACTATCTTTCTCGACAAACTGTGTGATGCAATATGATAACTGTTGATGATACATCGCGATGCATTTCGGTTTGTGTAGCGGTAAGAGAGACCGGACAAGAAACAATTTGTGCTCCTCTTTTAGCGGCAATGCAAACCCATTAATGATACTCCCTAGAATTTCAAGGAGTTCTCCGACCCCATTGTGCTTTTCAGTCTCAAAAATAAAGCGATAGAATATGTTATTAATTGCTTTTCTGATAAATGGACGATGCACCATAAATTTCCCATAGATACGATGGAGAACAGTTTTCAGATACTCCCTTTCCCGAGGATCTTCTGAATCAAATAGGTCTAGAAGTTTAAGTACAAAAGAATGGTCGATAAACTTCTTAGCCAGCTTCGCATCGGTTTCAGATGAAGCCACAAATTTCAAGAGAAGCTCGTAAACAACGTGCAAATGAACCCAAGCAGGATCCATGGAAGGTTCCTCTTCCTCTAAATCAAATGCCAGTGATATTTTACCCTCCCGAGGTGCAGTATTAAGTTTTCGAAAGAGATTTAATGATACCATCTTCACAACTTCTTTTATAACAGTTTCCGAAAATTTCCCATTAGCAGAAGCTACGAAATCTACAAGCTCAACCAGTGTTTTTCGCTTTATTTCCTTTTCGTGTGCGTGCTTATTTGGGTCAGAGAAGTCAAATATGACGCAGCACAAATTCAATTTTCTAATGAACAATGAAGCCTTTTCTGAACTCGGCACATCCTTAAAACCAGGTAATGCATCATTCGACGAACCAGGCATATTAGCATTCTGTTTTGAACTTGCCACTTTTGCAAACTTACTTCCATGGTTTACCCCCGTATTAGCGCTCACTTTCAGCCCTGTCAGAGACACTGAATTTGAATGCCCAGATTTATTATTAGTGACCTCACCTCCTCTAGAATTAGTGGAAGCATTCGAAGGCAGTCCACCATCTCGATCAGAAAATTTTGACGACTTTTGTGGGAGCCGGTTAAGTAGCTTCTTTATCATACCTCAGTAAAGTACCACACTTTTGAATCTTCAGAGCCAACACACTCTCATAAACCACCAAAACCTTTACGACTAATGTGACCCGTCAAGCAATAATAATTAGAATCAGACAATCCGATTCTTAGAACTATTCACACTTCAGTATCAGCAATGCTCCCTATACTACCCAAGCATGTGCATTTCAGCTCAAATTAGTTCTTTTACCAAACTGCATGTAGAAAACAAAAAAAGCACATAAGTCACATACCGGAAAATCTCAGCCGTCTATGACCAACACAAGCAGTAGGCCACACCACACACATACAAAAACATACCCACTGTTAGCAAAAATGTTGGTAATGCAATCTTTTTCGCTTGACTGAATACCCCAAGTGGGAAAACCAATTTTCAATCCAGAAAATCAATGCCAAATAACCAATATGAAACATGTCATACAAGCAAACAACTCAGCTACTTGGCTAGGGCCATAAAATGTTGCCAAGATGTTAAAATTGTAAAACTTTTTTCCTTGATTGAAAACCCCAATACCCAAATCAAGAGAACCGATTCCAGCTCACTTAATTTGAAACATAGCATAAAATCGCAGCCAAGTCACCAGGCACAAACTCAAGACTAAACTAGGGCTAGAATAACAAAACCCTCCACTCACTCTATCAAACAAGAAGGTCTAATCAACTCTGAACACGATCTAACAAACCCCACGAAGCATTGTTCACTTAGAATCGACAGCAATCACATCGACCAAACAAAGATTGAAACTTGAAAATTGAAACTGACATGAAACAACAAACATTCTTCAAAGGTGCGACCTTTAACTTAATTCGCGACGTGGGTCGAGGAATACATACGATGAAGAGGCGTATGCAGATGCGAGGAGTCGATTTGCTTAGTTGGTGTGTGCGTGTGATGCGGATCCAGCAGAGCAAGCAAGAGATTGAAACCGAGTGTTTGGGAACGCTATGCAACTTTGATTTTTTTGTTTCTTTAATTACTTTATTTATCAATAAATTTGGATTCGTTTCCCAATTAATTCATGTGTTTTTTTTCAAAAATCACTCATTCAATAGCTAAATTTTAACGAATTCATCCCTTCAATTTTTTTTTGAGATAATTACCCATCGATTCCAAAATCTTTAATTATGACACTCCCTCGCTGATCCGGTATCTTTTGTCGGAAAACTGGTCGTTGACTATTCTTTAAATCTAATTTTTAATCTTAAAAAACTAATCTAATAATATCTTAACCTAAAAATAAAATCAATTAAAAATTAATGTTGAGAAATGTTTTGATTTATTGTGTTTTTAGTGATATATTAAGCTTTGGGTTATGAGTTTTTGGAATTCAAGCACATTTGAACAAGAATAAAGGTTAATGGTATTATTTGATAAGTATATTAATGAAAAATTTCGATTTAAAGCATGATCAACTTAGTCAACGATCAGTTTTCCAGCAAAAGACGAAGTGGTGTGACAATTTATCGATATTGGAATTGATGAATAGTTATCTCAAAAAAAATTGAAGCAATGGTTTCGTTAAAATTTAGCTACTGAGAGAGTGATTTTCGGCAAATAACCCTTAATTCATTATCCCCACTGAAAAATACCATTTTAATATATAATATTTTTTCTATCTCTGGATGAAAATAGTTTGAAAATATATTATTTTCAAAATGTTTAATTGGTTTAAAGTGTTGTTTTTGTTTGGCGAATTCTTGATGTGTAGTTTATGGATTGCGCCACCTGTCTATCAGTAATAATTGGACGATTCAGATGGAGACAATCATAATGGATATTTTGATAATTTAATATAATTTATCAAAAGTGTTAGGATCATGTGAGACATTAAGTTATTGGAAGACGGAAAAACAAAATCAGAACCTTTGATTTGATTAATTAAATGGTTGAGATTAAAGTTGGTTTTATTTAATTTGACAGTTGAATTTGCGAAAAAAACGGGGCAGTTGAATGTGGAGGTTTTGTTTAACTTTAAATCTCATCCGTCGGATTATTATAAATCGATGGATGAGATCGTGTCCTACAATCTTACTAAATATTGATTATCCTTCTAGAAGTTTTCCCTTTATCAAAATACCCATAAATAATTAGTGTATTTGAAAGAGAAAAAAATGGATTATTTAAACGGCTGATGCATCAAACATTTTTCTTAAAAATATGTATAATAAAAAGGTGTGTGGTGTTCGAAAGCAGTCAACTGTTTGTAGTATTTGTATATGCAATTGGTTGCATGTTAGGGAATTCATATAATGCGAGTTTGGTTAGGGTTATATTAGAAATTACGAGTCAATTTTTGTATTCTGATTCTACTTTTATTTACTCAGTTTCTTGATGTCACCTTGATGTTGGATTTATGTGGATTTGTGTTTTGTAATTTACAGATATTTCCACCCTGAGTTGAATGCTAAGGTTTTTTTGAGGGTTCGCCTATTTCCAGTGTTTGCTTCATACCCTGAATTTTTTTAAGGAAATTTCGACAGACTGCGGGTGGTAGGTACTAAAGAACTGCGACCTGCGACCCTGATCAAAATATGGAAATTATGTAAAAACTAAAGAACATGATATAAGAAGAAACGGAGCTTGTAGCACATCTGTGCTCTATAGCCTACATCACAAAATAGAGAAACAAAAACAACAATAAACAGGACAATTCAAATATCATGTGAATCCGATGGTTGAGCCATAACATTCCTACACCATCAATCAATATCAATCATTAGTCAACGCCATAATCAAACCTTAAACATAAAACATCTGGATCGCTTCTAATCCAATCAATCAATGATGCAAACACTGATATTTATCGTCATGTCGATTCATATATAGAGATTGTATAATGTAGATCCATCTTTTTGGGTGTCTCATGAATTTCCTCGCATCAGTTGATTGTATTTTTTCAATACACCGGATTGTGCCAACACATTAATATATGAGACAAATACATTGAATTAGTGCAATATGATGCATTTAATAAATGCAATCAACAGATGCAAGAGGGTTTATGAGTCCATCAAAATAAGTGAATCCACGTGATACATTCCGTCCATATATTAACTTGTTATTAACACAACACTACACAATATCATAACATGATTTGTACTACTACTACTACTCCTATGTTTATTTGTATGTTTTGTGTACTCACTTATTGTGTCTATTACTCTACTTCCACTATGTTATGTCTTGTTTAAAACAATCTATTATCTAGTCACTTTGGAGCCACACACCCACTTCAAAATATGAGCTTAGTTGTATGGTGGTGCGTTACCAGCAAATCCCATTTCTCGCCAACCTTTCATCGATGTCCTCTTCCTCATATGACATTCTCCACTGACTCAGATCCACCTTTTCTCTCATCATATCCGTTATCAAAAATATCTGTACTATAATATATCAAATAAAATAGTTAGTTTTGTGAAAACTATAAAAGAATCAAGATTGTTCATCAATTTTAATCAGATGGTTTGAAATAAACGGGTTAAATATATGTTTTAATTGTAGAAAGGCTAAATTCGTAAATTAATATATTAAATATTTTCAAAATAGTTTTTATTCAATTCAATCTCGTAAATTATCATTAATTGTATGTTTCATTAAACAATGTGATTTATGAATCATTTTTTATAAATTTATAAACCTTTCATTTTTTACTATTGTTATGAAACCTATCAGGCAATAAGTTAAGTTGTTTTATCAGACTTTATTACTTTAATAAACAAAATAACAAAATTTTGATTGAAATTTCTACGAATTTTTAAAAATTTCAATATTCAAACATGGTCGATTGTCAGGTGTCGGGCCAGCTGAATGGCTCACAGTAACGAAACCTCCCAATCCCATTTGGTCACCTCGTGATTCGTGTCGAGTCACATTACTAAAGTAAACAAAACACAATCATCGGAATCAACGGTTTGAGCGTTGCCACCTCAGCACACAGACAACGTACGCTCCCAAAGTATTGTGTATCTACAATCTGACCCCTAACTTTATGTTAAATACATTCAACTCCACTGTTATCAACGCCCTTTGTATATAACCTGACTTCGTCTTCTCCACTCCTCTCAGTCGCTTCTCACTTTCTTCTGCTTCTTCATCTACCCTTTAACCCAAATCAATCGAAGTTTGTTCCTTTTTTCGATTTCGTTATGGCCAAGATTAAGATCGGAATCAACGGTATGCTGTTTGTTCATCGTTTTGCATTTGCTATTGTTGTGTTTTCATCCAGATCTGATATTTGATGTGTTTGTAGGGTTTGGAAGGATCGGTCGTTTGGTGGCTAGAGTGGCTCTGCAGAGAGATGACATCGAGCTTGTTGCTGTCAATGATCCATTCATCAACACTGACTACATGGTACTTTAGTAGCTCGTTTGATTTCTGAATTTGGTTTCTAATTTTGTAGAGTTGTTAGTGAATGTTGATTCAGTGATGCTGTGTTTGATGATTTACTTGGATTCATATGATGGTTTGATGACCTGATCTGTTTGGTTAAGAATTGAATGTTTGGCCAACAGGCTTCAGTTTATGATCATTTTTTGTTTGATGCTATGGATCTTATTGTCTTAGGGTTTGTTCTTGTGATTTGGTTAAATGATTAATAGATTTGTAGATTTGTGAATTGGGTGTGCTTGAAGGGTTGATTTGGGCCACTTAGCTTGGTTTTGATGGTGGTTGTTTCGGTTTGTGTGTATAGACGTACATGTTCAAGTATGACAGTACTCACGGTCAATGGAAGCATCATGAAGTTAAGGTGAAGGATGCCAACACCCTTCTTTTTGCTGATAAGCCAGTCACCGTCTTTGGCCACAGGTACCCTTTGTTTCTGTTCGTCGTCTGATTTAGTAGTTGTTTATCGTTTGCCTCTTCATGTTGTGTGTAATCCCGCTGTTGAATTTTGTGGTCGTCGGAATTACTTATTTTGCGTGTGGTATTTAGGAACCCTGAAGAGATCCCATGGGGTGAGGTTGGAGCTGAATATGTCGTTGAGTCCACTGGAGTGTTCACTGACAAAGACAAAGCTGCTGCCCATTTGAAGGTTTGTCAACTACTCAACTTACACTCAATCCTCTACGAACGTTATAGTATGTGTTGATTCTGACTTCAGAAATTATATTATGTGTTATATAATTATATTATAGGGTGGTGCCAAGAAGGTTGTTATCTCCGCTCCTAGTGGCAACGCACCTATGTTTGTTGTCGGTGTCAATGAGAAGGAATACACTTCCGACATTGACATTGTTTCCAACGCTAGCTGCACTACCAACTGTCTTGCTCCCTTGGCCAAGGTTATCAACGATAGATTTGGAATTGTTGAGGGTCTGATGACTACTGTGCATGCTATGACTGCCACCCAAAAGACCGTCGATGGACCATCCATGAAGGACTGGAGAGGTGGACGTGCTGCCTCGTTTAACATCATTCCCAGCTCTACCGGAGCGGCCAAGGTACATATCAAGACTTTCTTATAATTTTTTGAACTGTTGTTCTGTTTCGTTATCGTACTCTGATGCTTTAGTGTTCAATTTTCGATTGCTTTAGGCTGTCGGAAAGGTGCTTCCTGCTTTGAATGGCAAGCTAACTGGAATGGCCTTCCGTGTCCCAACTGTTGATGTCTCGGTTGTTGACCTTACTGTTAGGCTAGAGAAGTCAGCCACTTATGATGAGATCAAGGCTGCCATCAAGTATGTCGCAACTCATTCAATAGTAACTTATGTTTTCCTTTCGTGTTATTGGATTTCTGAACTTGTCTGTCAATCAGGGAGGAATCTGAGGGTGCCTTGAAAGGTATTCTTGGATACACCGAGGATGATGTTGTATCCACTGACTTCCTAGGAGACAGCAGGTCAAGCATCTTTGATGCTAAGGCCGGAATTGCCTTGAACGGAAATTTTGTGAAGCTTGTGTCATGGTATGACAACGAGTGGGGTTACAGGTACTTGCCAAACAACCTCTTTTTCAACAATCTCCACCTCATTTATTGTCTTGATCTTGTGTTTTTGGTTCGATTACCTAAAAATTGTTTGGAAATGTGCAGTTCACGTGTTATCGACCTGATCAGCCACATGGCTTCGACCAAGTGAGCAGTTTGGAGCACCTGATCAGTCTTTGATCTGCCTGCCTTCCGGCACCAATGAGTTTTAAGTATGGCAGTTAGCACGTATTTTGAATAAGAGAATGGTGATGGTTGTCACCTTGTTAAACAGCATTTTGTTCCCATTTTCATATCTGTGGACTTATGTTCTGTTTTTAATGCTTCTCTTATATGTATTTCCTCTGCAATCTGCATATGGGACCTCTATTGAATATGCAAATGTTCTCCAAATACAAATAGTTGATGTTGGCTGTCTAATTATAAATATCTAGTAACATTTGACACCACCAGAGCACGACATTACAGAGGAAATGGGACAATACAGAAGTGCTCCTTGTGGATTTTCATTTGTTTGCAACTATGAAGAAACCTGGTCAACTGAGTCTAAGGCCATTCAATGACTAAGGCCCTATAAATATCACATAAGTAATAGATATTTCCATCTGGACAGTTTCAGACTTCAAGTTAGGTGTAAATGGGGACAGACAGCAAACACAACATGCAAATTGGAATAATGAGTAAGGCAATAACTTATGAGTACACTTGGCATATTTGGATGATAATATGTTTCCTCAGCAATAAAACAAGTCCAGAGCATGAACAGCATTATTGTATATAATTTTCTGAATGATACTTAAATTAGACATGACACAGAGTTTGTAAGTAGCAGAATAAGAAAATGAAATTGACGATCCCTTTAAACATGTTCAATATGAGGCTTCCACAATGTATGATATCTCCAGAGAACCTGCATGGGATATCAAACAATTACTACATGGGTGAACTGAATTGTCGTGCACATGAAAGTCGAAGCTGAATCTCTAATTCCATAAACAAATACAACAGTCATGAATTTATTCAGAGTCACTGACAATATAAGTAAAATTGAACTCAGCAACAGCCACAAATAAGGCTTCAGCCTTCATAGTTAAATTTGAAAAACAAGATAATACAAGCCCATTTTACAAATGACCAAATGCGCTACACAATTCAACCTTCTGAAAGGTGAATAATTTTGAATCTTCCCAATTTAAACACAACCAGTTAGCCAAATAATCTAGTCAAAAAGTATACACAATGTCTTCCATTAAGGTCGTCTAAGAGTAAACTAACAATAATGAAAAAATAATCTTGCTTCAAAATACAAGATCATATTCGATTCTTAGCAAGGAAGTGGAATGACTTATGAATGGATAGAAGGATCAATAACTATAAGGGTAAGACTCAAAAAAATTTCACCGCTCAAAATTGTCCAGCACTAAGTAATAAGTAAACCTTGACATGACAATGTTTAGTTGACATTCATTGTGTGACGAAAATGAACATTGAAAAAATTATTTACCTTTAACGTCCTCCGCCAACAGATGGGTTCAATCCGAAGAGCATGTTCTTGCTATTCGGCAAGTAAACAACATTAGGAGTCTTAGCAAGCGTTGCCGCAATCTCCCTAGACGCTTCAATCTTCCTAAGCTCAATCAAACCAGTTCCAGCCTTAGCAGTAGCATCAGAAATTAGCTTTGCACTCTCACTCTCACCTTCCGCTCTAACAATAGCAGCTCTCCTCTCCTGTTCCGCCTTCATAACCACAAACCTAGACCTCTCCGCCTCCTGTTGCGCCACCTGCTTCTGTTCCACCGCCTTAGAAAATTCCGGACCATAACTCAAATGCGTAATTGCCACATCATCCAAAACAATGTTAAAATCCTTGGCACGCTGCACCAAGCTCTGACGCACCAAAGCGGACACCTGCGGACGTTCAGTCAATAACTGATCAGCATTAAACTGTGCCACCACAGCCTTCAATACTTCATTTCCAATCGAAGGAAGCACTTTCTCATCATATTCAATACCAAGCCTTTGAAAAATCTCCGGAAGCTTATTAACCTCAGGTCTAGCCAACACACGTAAAGTCAGATTGACCATCTGCAAATCTTTAGTTCCGGAAACGGAAGTGAAACTGTGTGGTTTAGTACGGATGTCGAATATGAACGGCTTTTGAAGCCATGGAATCAGAAAATGAGTTCCTTCACCGACCGATTCATCGAGAATACCGCGAAGACGGTCGAAGATGACTGCACGTTGTCCTCCATCGACGGTGTAGAGAGATGAATTGAGAGCAGTGGCGGCAGCGCCGAGTCCGAAAGCGGCGCGGGCGATGCTGTTGAGGAAGTTGACTGCGGATTGTCGACTCATGATTGTACGGAATTGAGGAAGTCGGAGTTTGGGTTTCTATTTGGGGTTTAGGGTTTAGATCGGAGTGTTCTAGTTGAGGGTAATTTCGTCATTTTCAGTTCATCTAGTCGGTTTTGTTTGGTAGATGTTTTATAGATTTTCAGGCCTGTTGGCGGCGTTACGAAAATGGGCTCGGATCGAGAAATTTAATTAACGGTCCATTTTAGAAAGAAAAAAATCAATAATGAGCCAATAAAACTTTCATTTACAAATAAAATGAGGAGTCAAATTAAAATACGCAGTTTTGTCCAATGACGTAATTTTTATTGAGTGGAAAATATTATTAGCAAACATAAATCGAGTTCCGTAAAATATAAAAAAGGATTATAGCCTCGAAATGAGTGGTTGAGTGGATGGACATATGGACAAATGCTAGGTCCTGAGTTCGAATCGGTCGAGCTTATTTGTCACACTAAGAGCAGCAATTGTTCCAAATAAAAATATTAAAAGAAATATGTAAATTTTATGATAATGAAAATTAGCAGCTATTCTATGGACATCATGATTACTATTTACGATCTCTTCAAATTAACAGGATACTTGAAAAGTTTGTAAATGTGAAATTGCAACTTAAAAGTCTAAAAGTCAACGCATGAACGCATCAATATATGTGACAGCACCTTTTTGATTTGTCAAATGTTGAATTTTGTTTACAACATGATGTCACAATGAATGCTGCATTTCATCTTAATTTGACTTTGTCCAACTTATGTAACATAAAACCAATGGAGCAATTTGGATTTTGCAAGTCATGCATACCAGTCCAATCTCGAATTCAATAAATTAAGAGTTTGAGATACAGATTCATGCAAATCATTCACATTTAAATACATGATTCAGCTGCTATAAGCCATAGCTGAGCTAGCTTGATTCTTAAGTTGATTCTGCTAGCCTTACATGATTCTGCTGTAAGCAAGATGTATTTTGTACGATACTATTCAAAAATATGATTTAAAACGCGTAGTATTAAAAATTCATGATCCGAATAAGTAGTAACATTTAACAACAATGTAGCTTTGAATTATAACTGAATAATATGTTTCAAGCGCAAATTTTTTAATTAATGTGTTGCCACAATCTGATGCAGTGAAAAAATTACTATCAACAGATACAAAGTGGAGTTCATGAATTCACCAAAATAGCTGAATCTATATGATTCAATCCCTATATATCCATGTCAGTTCGACCACTTGTGTCAGTATCCTGATATCATATCATCCTTATATAAATGCAGGGGTTGTATCATGTGGAACCCCCACCTTTTTATGGATCCATGGATCCCCCTTTGCAGCCGTTGATTGCATTTACTGTTTGCATTTTGGACGCACCAGATTGTGCCAGCGCATTAATGAGCATGTGCAACTCACGTGTGCATTTGTTATGTGCAACTCACGTATGCATTTCAAAAATGCAAACACGTGGCACAATCTGGTGCATCCAAAATGCAAACAGTAAATGCAATCAATGGCTGCAAAGAGGGATCCATGGATTCATGAAAAGGTGGGGGTTCCACATGATACTTTCCCTATAAATGCATATCAAAAGATGAACATGGGCACATAGTATGTAGATATGTATTGCATTGACTTGTAAAAAATTATGTCGTCGAGCAGATGGTTTTATCCTGGAGATTGTTCAGTTCCTTGTCGTGCATGTGTTTGTTTTCCTTATATTCTTGTAATACTAGTAAACAATAGTGTCCATCTGACTGACTGATCATAACATATGATATTGGTTGCTTGTAAGTTGTGACAATGTTTAAACAAAATTTCAATTTAAGTTGCCACAAAATTATATAAAATCAAACATGTGCATCATAATTTGATTGAATAATCAAACTTATTTCAGATTTCAATTATTATGAGCTTGTAATGTCTACTTAAAAGTCTCAAGTTGATATTCAAAAGTATAAAATGATACAAACTGCTACTTGACAAACAAAGTTGACATCAATAAGTTGACCTAAAAGACTGCAAGCCTCTGTATTGATCCTATCGCTAATCACTTCCATTCAGTTCCTATCCTATGTGAACACCTTTTGCCACCATTCTTCAAGTTTATACATTGCTTTTGAATGTCATAATGCCATAGAAATCATGTAATTCTGAACTTGGTGGTTCAAAGCATATGCATTCTTGCTTGGTCTAAAACCTAAAATGATATAAGGAAAATGTAGGAAGTATAAGAGCCGGAAATCATGCACAAAACCAACTCATTAAATATAATGGATGACAACAATTTTTTGTGTCTTTGTGTAATACTGATTATGAAGTGATTCATAATACTAACAAAAGAATCAAATATGTCATCAAGTTGAGTTACCTGCTGATCGAACAATAACATTAATGAAAAAAGAATCTCTATCAAAATAATAAGTTTGATACTATAAACCTAAGATTGGGACAGCTTTTAAGATTCGTCAATCAAAATTAGGGAAGACTTTTAAATATATAATTTTATAGTCAACAACTGAGTAGCTTCATTTCCTGGCAACTCATCACATAGTATATTTTTGTGTGCTTTGACTTGGAAGTTTCCACTATATAACATGACTCCATGTTACAACAAACACCCATTTACAACATACATTACTAATCCCTAGCTAAGGAATTACTAGAGGAGAAAATGGTTTCTCAATCTTCTTATGATGATTCCAATCCCAATCCAGGCCCCAAAACTGTAAGCAAGCTTCTTGACTCCTCACTCCAGTGCTTAAGTTTTTTTGCACTTGTTGAAATCCTTGAGCATTTTATTACGTTTTGGTTCATTTTCTTGTTTGTTTGAGTGTAAAGGTTTGACCTTTGTGTGAAATGTTGGAGGATTTGGCTCCAAGTTCCAAATTTTATCTCTAAATTGATGCCCTTAAGGTTATGCTTTAGTGTTTGGATTCAAAGTTTTGAGCTTTTCCAGAAACTAATTGTGGGTTTGCTGTTAGTTGACAAACTTGAATGAATGGGTGTGTCAATATGTATATAAAGATCCAAACTTTACTGGAAATTGACTAGTTGTGTTAAACATTTCTAAGTTGTTTACAATAACTTAAGGACTTCCAACAGTGGTTTTTAATTCTTGACTAACTTGCTGTGTTTCTTACCTTGTTATGAAATACATAGCATACTAGTTAGTGCAAGGCTGGAGACTAGCAATGGTGAAGCTAACCTCGCAATTTAGTATGAAAATGAGCATCCACGTTATTTTCCTCAACTCATGTGTGGCGCAGTTTTATATTTGCTCACAGTCTGTCTTAGTGTCTGTTGTATGTGTGCTGAGTTTACATAGGAAAACATTTTGAAAGAGTCACAGTATAGTTAATGTTTAGATCTGGTTTCTTGGAACGGTAAATGGTGAGGTTAGCATGTGGGCTAGTTGCAAAAATTTCAAATATATAACACTTGTTGAATCCTTAGTTGTTACCTGCTGAATCTTTCAAAGAGTTCCAAACCGTAGATGAGGGAATCAAATACCGAGTACCAAAGAAATTAATAAATTGTACCAAAGTCAAGAACAGACTTAAAACTATGAGAACGACGACAACCTGCTAGTCCTTGTCGTAGGAAATATTTAAGGTTGCGGACAGCCTTGGGAACTGCAGATAATAATGATGATGATGATACACTGATGTATAGTTTACATATTGATTTACTTGAAGATGGTTTTTCTATTTGCTGATTTGTGAGTGACTTAGTAAGTGAATTATATTAACAGGAGGCTGAACTCAAGAAGCAACAGGCAATCGATGAGTGGCTACCAATAACAGGCTCAAGAAATGCCAAATGGTGGTATTCCGCATTCCACAATGTTACCGCTATGGTTGGGGCTGGAGTCCTCAGTCTTCCTTATGCAATGGCTCATCTAGGATGGTAATTCAATACCAAGCCCTCAACTAAAAGATATGTTCGAAAAAATTGTATCGTGGCGTAACATTTGAACTTTTGATGCAGGGGTCCAGGAGTGGTCATATTAGTCTTGTCATGGATTATAACTTTGTACACTCTATGGCAAATGGTTGAGATGCACGAAATGGTACCAGGAAAGCGTTTTGACAGATATCATGAACTTGGTCAACATGCTTTTGGCGAAAAGCTTGGGCTATACATTGTGGTGCCTCAACAGCTTATAGTAGAAGTGGGTGTCTGCATTGTGTATATGGTCACTGGAGGCAAGTCTCTCAAAAAGTTTCACGACACTGTATGTCCCCATAACTGCAAAGAAATCAAGCTTACATACTTCATCATGATTTTTGCCTCGGTACATTTTGTGCTCTCCCATTTACCAAATTTCAACTCCATCTCTGGCGTCTCGCTAGCTGCAGCAGTCATGTCCTTGAGGTATTACTCATATCCGAGGTTTCATATGTTTTTGGTAAATGTGAAATTTGTATAATAATGTTCGGATTCTTTTGCAGTTACTCGACGATTGCTTGGGGTGCATCAGTGGACAAAGGTGTTCAGCCAAATGTAGATTACAGTTACAAAGCGAGTACCACAACAGGAAAGGTATTCGACTTCTTCACCGCTTTGGGAGATGTTGCATTTGCCTATGCAGGACACAATGTAGTGTTGGAAATTCAAGCAACCATACCCTCTACACCCGAGAAGCCATCGAAAGGACCAATGTGGAAAGGAGTGATAGTTGCATATATAGTCGTGGCATTATGTTACTTCCCAGTTGCTCTAGTCGGGTACTATGTGTATGGTAACTCAGTTGAGGACAACATCCTTATATCTTTGGAGAAACCCGCTTGGCTCATCGGCATGGCTAACATTTTTGTTGTCATCCATGTCATTGGAAGTTACCAGGTTCAACTGTCAAATCCATTCTGCCATTAGCATTACTCTCCCTTCCAACATTTGGTTCCTAATGACTATTTTTGTACATTGATGCAGATTTATGCAATGCCTGTATTCGACATGATTGAAACCGTGATGGTCAAGAAGCTCGATTTCTCCCCATCATTCTTGCTACGTTTCGTAGTCCGTAACACCTATGTTGGTAAGTAAAAATTTCCCATACCGGAATCTGTATAAGTAGTCAGTCACATACTCTTGTCAGACTGAACCTAAATGCCTTTGTGCATTTGCAGCCCTCACTATGTTCGTTGGCATAACCTTCCCATTCTTCGGCGGCCTACTTGGATTCTTTGGAGGATTCGCATTTGCACCCACAACTTACTTCGTAAGTACAAGTTTTTTCAACACTCCCAAAAATCATTACCTCTATTACCATCATAAAAATTCCAAACTAAATTTATTTTTTCGTGTTCTTACCAGTTGCCGTGTGTCATGTGGCTCGCCATTTACAAGCCAAAGAGGTTCAGCTTGTCGTGGATCGCCAATTATGTACTGAAGGACCGTGGTTAGTGTATCTAGGGACTCAGGAACTGTTAGGGACCTGATCCCAGACTGCAGGGACTTCACAAAGTATACACGCAGCGGAAATAACGTCGAATGATTTCTTTATTAAATCAATCGACTATACAAATACCTACAATATTCGTACACAAGTAATAACTACCCTAGCTATCACAAAAGGAAGTCAGCTCACCCGGGGTTCATGACCCCCGTTCGTGACTTCAGAGACGCGTCCCTCCAACGATTCCCCCTGAATCGGATGTCGCTCTCACCACCAAAGGGTCAAGATCCTGATGCACTTTAGCCTTACTCAGAATGCCTTCGTTCCCCTTTGATTTCCCTCTGCCGTGTCTCCAGGTCCTCAAGACCCTCAACTCCGAGCTGGCGTTCTTGATGCGCTTTAGCCTTACACAAGAAGCTCTTGAACTCCTTCGAATCACTCACTAGATTCCTGAGTTGCTCTGAGTTTTTGGATGGGAGACACCTCCTTGGATTCCTCCTGAGATCCCTCGCACGCGTGGCTCTAGGTCCTCGAGACCTCGCACAGCTGCTGGGCGTCCTCTTCCACCAGGTCCTTGAGAACCTTCAACTCCAAGCTATCTCCTTGATGCACTTTGACTTATACAAGAAGATCTTCAAACTCACTTGAATCACTCTCTAGATTCTTGAGTTGTGCTTGAGTTTCAAATGGGAGGAGCCACTTCAAAATGGCTTCACTCTTTACATTTTGAAGTCCTCGGATGAACAGTGACTGATGTCTACAGGGACTTGAACTGATGTGAATAGTGTCTGATGTGATGTCCTTGATATCTGCTCCAAGACATCTCCCATCAACTCTGATCACTTCCCTCACCTGCTCTGACTTCCCTCAGCTACTCTCTGAAGTCCTTCAGCTGCTCTCTGACTTCCCTCAGCTACTCTCTGAAGTCCTTCAGCTGCTCTCTGACTTCCTTCAGCTGCTCTCTGACTTCCTTCAGCTGCTCTCTGACTTCCTTTACCTGCTCTGACTTTCCTCAGCTACTCTCTGAAGTCCTTCAAGTCTCTGAATGTCAATTACAGGTACTTGATCCTTCAGGTCCCTCTTGATTGTCGAGTCCCTTTGTCCTTCACTTAGGTATAGAAACCTGAACACTTAATTGAAGACATTAAACAAGTGTTGTCATCATCAAAACATAGGTACGTGATCCTTTGAGTTCACAAGAGGTATCCGAACCTCAACACCCTCGTGAGGGATGTGAACCTCAGGATCTAACAATTTCCCCCTTTTTGATGATGACAAACACATAATCGACAATATAATAAAAGTGAGGACAATCATAGCAGATAAGCATAATCTATCTAATGAATCACAAATGAGGACAATTCCCCCTTAGCCCAAGCAAGGACTCTCAACAAGTATCAGGGACAGATACCTGGTGTGATTCCCCCTTAGATAGATACCCATAACTCTTCCCCCTTTTGGCATCATCAAATAAGGATTAGAGAGTTAAGCAAATAAGCCATCAATAGGATTAGTCAAAACATGCAATAAAATTGAAATTATGCAAACTTCAAAATTAAATGCAAGATGTCAAGAGTGCATAACAAAAAAGGATAAATGTGGTGGGGAGCAAGGAATGGATAAGTCTATGGTGGCGTAGGGTATTAGCATTCTCTGATTCAGGTTCCTGAACCTGACCCAGACACTAGGTTCCCGACCCTGACATCCATATCGACTTCTTTTCTTCACGACATCAAACTCCGAGTTTAGCCGTGTCATCCTCTCCTCCAACTCCAAGATCACATCCTTGATCTTTCGAAGTCTCTGCTCAACACCAACCTTTTCTTTATCACGAGGTTCCTGAACCTCTGACTCGTACACTCTATCTCCTCAGCTTTATGAATGAGGGCATTGAAGCATCCACTACCTTGGCGCTTCTCTCAGGACTTGGTTCCTTCTCTGAACGTTCCTGGTTCGCATACCTGGTGTGTGCCTGCAGGTTCCTGAACCTGCTACAGCCATAAGCGTCTTTGCTTACTGGATGTCTTCGACAATCGATACCTTGACCGTCGGCTGGTCCGCAATCTCCTTTGCGTTCACATTGTTGCTTCAGTTCCACCTTCTGGGATCTGAACTTCAGTTGCCATTACCAGGGACACGTTCTCCGGTTTGCATCTGGATAGGGATCTGACATGTACACATACCTCAGCATATTGCTCAAGTACCTGAATCTGTTCACTGACCTGAACAAGTGAATGCCATACCCATACCTTCCATAGACTACACAAGGGACGTTGTGATGGATTGGCTGAACCCAAAGGGTTATAAAGTGTATGAACATCACAACTGAAATCACTCATATCTCACCTTTTAGTGGATTTTGTATCAGGTCCCTCAGTGTATGTGGCTAAGGTGGCTTATGTACACTTCCTTCATGAGGTTTGTGAGGTTCAAGATCCGGAAGGTACTTAGGCTAGAAATGAAAGACATTCCAAGCACTAACATGACAATATCACATTTAATCAAGAAGTAATGCATGCAATCAATCTATCACACATAGACAAAATCACATACCTCAGGCTTATAAGCATAACTAACTACCTTACTCTAACCAATCATTGAAGAAAAGTTAGGAGTACCTCACTAGGTAGAGATCATACCAAGAGCCATTCTGAACTTCTCGAAAGGCTCCCTGCTCAGGGCCTTAGTGAATATGTCCGCCACTTGTTCCTCAGTCCTACAAGACTCCACCAGGAACATGAACGCAGTATGAACTCGTTCCCCCTGCAATTACGCATAACAATAGAAATCACAAAGTATGGTATTAGATTGACTAACCCGAGTACTTCTCCTCAGTGGAACCACGTCTCTTATGGCTTCCCCATTAGGAATGTGATCATTGTTATCGCCCTCAGATACCTGATCCTGTTCAAGTACCTGTCCATGATCCTCATGCTGTCCATCCCACACCTGTACCTTGGCTGGATCTTCATCAGCAATCTCTAGATCTGGATCCTGATCAGCTTCCTTCTGATCTCCATCAGCACCCTCTTGTGCTGAATATTGTCATCAGATACCTGATCTTGTTCAAGTACCTGATCCTGATCCTCATGGTGTTCATTCTGCGCCAGTGCCTCGGCCAGATCGTCATCACCAACCTCTGGATCCTGAACACATGTAATAGTGTTGCTAACTATCACACACAAGTCACATAATCCTGATGGTCCTGACCACCAATCGCGACTCCAAGACAAGTCCCTCAGGTTCCAAACCCTCGACTTCGTCTTTCCAATGATGAGTATCTTCAGCAGATCCCTGACTCAATGCCTAGTGAGTAATGAAAGATGCTGCTCTCGAAACTCCTCTGGGACAGGTCCTCCGACAAGTCCTCATCTGGACAACCAACTCTTGTGGTCGCAGACCTGAGACCATCACCTTCTGTGATATCTCCCTGAGATACCTGATCTGGTTCAAGTACCTCCTGCGGATCTTCATGCAACTAATCTTGCACAAGTCTCTCGACAGAGACTGGACCCTCATCAATACCATCAAGTACTGGATTCCTTCGACAACCTCCTGTGCCTCGTCAACATCCTCTTGTGTTGGATTCCTGTCGGCAACCTCCTGTGCCTCATCAGTTCCCTCAGGTACTGGACCCTCTGTGTCTTCAGCATCTGGCCGTGTAAACACAAAGACTTCTGCTGGTTCCTGACTGCCTTGAGCGTTGCCAGGGTTATGAACCTCAGCAGGGTTCCCTGTAGATGATGACCTTCTCAAGATCACCAGGTTCCAAAGCAGCATGCAGAACCCTCATGGCTTGAGCGTTTTTCTGAAGCTTTTTGAAGTCCTCAGTGGTGTAGAGAGCCCTCGGCTTCTCTTTCGTCTGGTCTTCATCATCCATGATGAGCTGACGACCCTGCTCCAATGATCTGCCATACCTCGCCATCTAGAGCGAGGACGTGTCCCTCGAACCGAATCGCCCAAGAGTCATACTCTCCTGGTTTGAGCTTTGGAGGCGTTGAGAACGAATCACCACCAGACATACCTGCAAACTAACCAATAATCTAGAGCACAGGGCTCTGATACCAATTGAAGGACCGTGGTTAGTGTATCTAGGGACTCAGGAACTGTTAGGGACCTGATCCCAGACTGCAGGGACTTCACAAAGTATACACGCAGCGGAAATAACGTCGAATGATTTCTTTATTAAATCAATCGACTATACAAATACCTACAATATTCGTACACAAGTAATAACTACCCTAGCTATCACAAAAGGAAGTCAGCTCACCCGGGTTCATGACCCCCGTTCGTGACTTCAGAGACGCGTCCCTCCAACGATTCCCCCTGAATCGGATGTCGCTCTCACCACCAAAGGGTCAAGATCCTGATGCACTTTAGCCTTACTCAGAATGCCTTCGTTCCCTTTGATTTCCCTCTGCCGTGTCTCCAGGTCCTCAAGACCCTCAACTCCGAGCTGGCGTTCTTGATGCGCTTTAGCCTTTACACAAGAAGCTCTTGAACTCCTTCGAATCACTCACTAGATTCCTTGAGTTGCTCTGAGTTTTTGGATGGGAGACACCTCCTTGGATTCCTCCTGAGATCCTCGCACCGTGGCTCTAGGTCCTCGAGACCCTCGCACAGCTGCTGGGGCGTCCTCTTCCACCAGGTCCTTGAGAACCTTCAACTCCAAGCTATCTCCTTGATGCACTTTAGACTTATACAAGAAGATCTTCAAACTCACTTGAATCACTCTCTAGATTCTTGAGTTGTGCTTGAGTTTCAAATGGGAGGAGCCACTTCAAAATGGCTTCACTCTTTACATTTTGAAGTCCTCGATGAACAGTGACTGATGTCTACAGGGACTTGAACTGATGTGAATAGTGTCTGATGTGATGTCCTTGATATCTGCTCCAAGACATCTCCCATCAACTCTGATCACTTCCCTCACCTGCTCTGACTTCCCTCAGCTACTCTCTGAAGTCCTTCAGCTGCTCTCTGACTTCCCTCAGCTACTCTCTGAAGTCCTTCAGCTGCTCTCTGACTTCCTTCAGCTGCTCTCTGACTTCCTTCAGCTGCTCTCTGACTTCCTTTACCTGCTCTGACTTTCCTCAGCTACTCTCTGAAGTCCTTCAAGTCTCTGAATGTCAATTACAGGTACTTGATCCTTCAGGTCCTTCTTGATTGTCGAGTCCTTTGTCCTTCACTTAGGTATAGAAACCTGAACACTTAATTTAAGACATTAAACAAGTGTTGTCATCATCAAAACATGGTACGTGATCCTTTGAGTTCACAAGAGGTATCCGAACCTCAAACCCTCTTGAGGGATGTGAACCTCAGGATCTAACAATTTCCCCTTTTTGATGATGACAAACACATAATCGACAATATAATAAAAGTGAGGACAATCATAGCAGATAAGCATAATCTATCTAATGAATCACAAATGAGGACAATTCCCCCTTAGCCCAAGCAAGGACTCTCAATAAGTATCAGGGACAGATACCTGGTGTGATTCCCCCTTAGATAGATACCCATAACTCTTCCCCCTTTTGGCATCATCAAATAAGGATTAGAGAGTTAAGCAAATAAGCCATCAATAGGATTAGTCAAAACATGCAATAAAATTGAAATTATGCAAACTTCAAAATTAAATGCAAGATGTCAAGAGTGCATAACAAAAAAAGGATAAATGTGGTGGGGAGCAAGGAATGGATAAGTCTATGGTGGCGAAGGGTATTAGCATTCTCTGATTCAGGTTCCTGAACCTGACCCAGACACTAGGTTCCCAACCCTGACATCCATATCGACTTCTTTTCTTCACGACATCAAACTCCGAGTTTAGCCGTGTCATCCTCTCCTCCAACTCCAAGATCACATCCTTGATCTTTCGAAGTCTCTGCTCAACACCAACCTTTTCTTAATCACGAGGTTCCTGAACCTCTGACTCGTACACTCTATCTCCTCAGCTTTTTGAATGAGGGCATTGAAGCATCCACTACCTTGGCGCTTCTCTCAGGACTTGGTTCCTTCTCTGAACTTTCCTGGTTCGCATACCTGGTGTGTGCCTGCAGGTTCCTGAACCTGCTTCAGCCATAAGCGTCTTTGCTTACTGGATGTCTTCGACAATCGATACCTTGACCGTCGGCTGGTCCGCAATCTCCTTTGCGTTCCCATTGTTGCTTCAGTTCCACCTTCTGGGATCTGAACTTCAGTGCCACTACTGGAGACACGTTCTCCTTCTGCATCTGGATAGGGATCTGACATGTACACATACCTCAGCATATTGCTCAAGTACCTGAATCTGTTCACTGACCTGAACAAGTGAATGCCATACCCATACCTTCCATAGACTACACAAGGGACGTTGTGATGGATTGGCTGAACCCAAAGGGTTATAAAGTGTATGAACATCACAACTGAAATCACTCATATCTCACCTTTTAGTGGATTTTGTATCAGGTCCCTCAGTGTATGTGGCTAAGGTGGCTTATGTACACTTCCTTCATGAGGTTTGGAGGTTCAAGATCCGGAAGGTACTTAGGCTAGAAATGAAAGACATTCCAAGCACTAACATGACAATATCACATTTAATCAAGAAGTAATGCATGCAATCAATCTATCACACATAGACAATCACATACCTCAGGCTTATAAGCATAACTAACTACCTTACTCTAACCAATCATTGAAGAAAAGTTAGGAGTACCTCACTAGGTAGAGATCATACCAAGAGCCATTCTGAACTTCTCGAAAGGCTCCCTGCTCAGGGCCTTGGTGAATATGTCCGCCACTTGTTCCTCAGTCCTACAAGACTCCACCAGGGACATGAACGCAGTATGAACTCGTTCCCCCTGCAATTACGCATAACAATAGAAATCACAAAGTATGGTATTAGATTGACTAACCCGAGTACTTCTCCTCAGTGGAACCACGTCTCTTATGGCTTCCCCATTAGGAATGTGATCATTGTTATCGCCCTCAGATACCTGATCCTGTTCAAGTACCTGTCCATGATCCTCATGCTGTCCATCCCACACCTGTACCTTGGCTGGATCTTCATCAGCAATCTCTAGATCTGGATCCTGATCAGCTTCCTTCTGATCTCCATCAGCACCCTCTTGTGCTGAATATTGTCATCAGATACCTGATCTGTTCAAGTACCTGATCCTGATCCTCATGGTGTTCATTCTGCGCCAGTGCCTCGGCCAGATCGTCATCACCAACCTCTGGATCCTGAACACATGCAATAGTGTTGCTAACTATCACACACAAGTCACATAATCCTGATGGTCCTGACCACCAATCGCGACTCCAAGACAAGTCCCTCAGGTTCCAAACCCTCGACTTCGTCTTTCCAATGATGAGTATCTTCAGCAGATCCCTGACTCAATGCCTAGTGAGTAATGAAAGATGCTGCTCTCGAAACTCCTCTGGGACAGGTCCTCCGACAAGTCCTCATCTGGACAACCAACTCTTGTGGTCGCAGACCTGAGACCATCACCTTCTGTGATATCTCCCTGAGATACCTGATCTGGTTCAAGTACCTCCTGCGGATCTTCATGCAACTAATCTTGCACAAGTCTCTCGACAGAGACTGGACCCTCATCAATACCATCAAGTACTGGATTCCTTTCGACAACCTCCTGTGCCTCGTCAACATCCTCTTGTGTTGGATTCCTGTCGGCAACCTCCTGTCCCTCATCAGTTCCCTCAGGTACTGGACCCTCTGTGTCTTCAGCATCTGGCCGTGTAAACACAAAGACTTCTGCTGGTTCCTGACTGCCTTGAGCGTTGCCAGGGTTATGAACCTCAGCAGGGTTCCCTGTAGATGATGACCTTCTCAAGATCACCAGGTTCCAAAGCAGCATGCAGAACCCTCATGGCTTGAGCGTTTTTCTGAAGCTTTTTGAAGTCCTCAGTGGTGTAGAGAGCCCTCGGCTTCTCTTTCGTCTGGTCTTCATCATCCATGATGAGCTGACGACCCTGCTCAATGATCTGCCATACCTCGCCATCTAGAGCGAGGACGTGTCCCTCGAACCGAATCGCCCAAGAGTCATACTCTCCTGGTTTGAGCTTTGGAGGCGTTGAGAACGAATCACCACCAGACATACCTGCAAACTAACCAATAATCTAGAGCACAGGGCTCTGATACCAATTGAAGGACCGTGGTTAGTGTATCTAGGGACTCAGGAACTGTTAGGGACCTGATCCCAGACTGCAGGGACTTCACAAAGTATACACGCAGCGGAAATAACGTCGAATGATTTCTTTATTAAATCAATCGACTATACAAATACCTACAATATTCGTACACAAGTAATAACTACCCTAGCTATCACAAAAGGAAGTCAGCTCACCCGGGGTTCATGACCCCCGTTCGTGACTTCAGAGACGCGTCCCTCCAACGATTCCCCCTGAATCGGATGTCGCTCTCACCACCAAAGGGTCAAGATCCTGATGCACTTTAGCCTTACTCAGAATGCCTTCGTTCCCCTTTGATTTCCCTCTGCCGTGTCTCCAGGTCCTCAAGACCCTCAACTCCGAGCTGGCGTTCTTGATGCGCTTTAGCCTTACACAAGAAGCTCTTGAACTCCTTCGAATCACTCACTAGATTCCTTGAGTTGCTCTGAGTTTTTGGATGGGAGACACCTCCTTGGATTCCTCCTGAGATCCCTCGCACCGTGGCTCTAGGTCCTCGAGACCCTCGCACAGCTGCTGGGGCGTCCTCTTCCACCAGGTCCTTGAGAACCTTCAACTCCAAGCTATCTCCTTGATGCACTTTAGACTTATACAAGAAGATCTTCAAACTCACTTGAATCACTCTCTAGATTCTTGAGTTGTGCTTGAGTTTCAAATGGGAGGAGCCACTTCAAAATGGCTTCACTCTTTACATTTTGAAGTCCTCGGATGAACAGTGACTGATGTCTACAGGGACTTGAACTGATGTGAATAGTGTCTGATGTGATGTCCTTGATATCTGCTCCAAGACATCTCCCATCAACTCTGATCACTTCCCTCACCTGCTCTGACTTCCCTCAGCTACTCTCTGAAGTCCTTCAGCTGCTCTCTGACTTCCCTCAGCTACTCTCTGAAGTCCTTCAGCTGCTCTCTGACTTCCTTCAGCTGCTCTCTGACTTCCTTTACCTGCTCTGACTTTCCTCAGCTACTCTCTGAAGTCCTTCAAGTCTCTGAATGTCAATTACAGGTACTTGATCCTTCAGGTCCCTCTTGATTGTCGAGTCCCTTTGTCCTTCACTTAGGTATAGAAACCTGAACACTTAATTGAAGACATTAAACAAGTGTTGTCATCATCAAAACATAGGTACGTGATCCTTTGAGTTCACAAGAGGTATCCGAACCTCAACACCCTCGTGAGGGATGTGAACCTCAGGATCTAACATGTACGTTCCTCATTCCCTTTGCATCAACACTCATTCTATATTTTTCTGCAGTATAAAATTTAACTGTAACACCTTTCAACAAATTTTCAGATCTGCATCTTCCTTGGAGTCATTCTGATGGTCCTGGCTCCAATTGGAGGACTAAGAACCATAATTATCCAAGCAAAAACCTACAAGTTTTACTCATAGATAAATCACCCCCATCTTCAAAAATTGCAGGATTTATTCTCTAGTATTTTCCTTGAAGAAATTTGCTGAGGTTCTAAAATGGATACATACTTTAAGAAGCTAAGTTTGCTAGTTTTCCTTTAGATGTTTCTGAACCTCATTATGTGTCTGATGTAGATATAGATATGTTTGGATTTGCTTGTAAACAAATTTAGTTCTACATCGTTCAGTATCATTTGTGGACATGTTTTGCCATCAATAAAGTTGGTTTTACTATAAGCTGCCTCAGCTGAAACCAGATGAAATATGTTATGGTGCTGAGATTGTAATCCGCCTATGCTCGAACTATGACCACTTGACCACTATCCCTTCTGTTTATGTTGATTCATTTTAATTGATTGAAAATTTTGATTTTGTTTTTCGCAAATTTGATCTCAATTTCCCCTATAATATATCAAAAATCTATTTTTGTAGTAAGCTACTCACACAGTAATAATATTTTTCAATAATAATATTTAAATTAATGGATGTATTTCCTTTGATATATGATTGCTAAGAAATTCATCATATATTTAACCTATAGTCCTATACCTCTTTTTAATACATGTTCTCTGAGAAGCTTTACTTTTGGGGAAAGTAAGAAAAATTGAGACTCAAAATAAGGTCAGGAACCAAATGTGGCTATTCGACGCTGCAGAATACATTTTCCATGCATATAAATAGTGTCTTGAATGTTGGCATTTCTCTTCAGAATTTGACCAGTGATTGAGTTCAAGCACAAGAAGCAAAAGAGCCATGGTGACTCAATCATCTGTAAGTAAACATCTTGTGCAAGAACATCATGTTCCTGAGGCTTTTTGGAACATCCTGATTTGATTTTTTAAGGTAGTAAAACCTTAAAGTTGGAATCTTTTTGTCCCTTTGGAGGTTTTTGAGTCATAATGTTCATGGGTTTTTTCAGGAAGAGGAGTTGAAGGAACAAAAGGCCATTGATGACTGGCTGCCGATTACAAGCTCAAGAAATGCCAAATGGTGGTACTCAGCTTTCCATAATGTTACAGCCATGGTTGGGAGTGGCGTCCTCTCTTTGCCATATGCCATGGTTCAGCTTAGATGGTACACTAGAAAAATCTTTTAACCCCGTCGGAAGATTTGTAGATTTCAATGTTCTGAGGTTATTTGTTTTGTATGCAAGGGACCGGGCACTTGCATACTAGTTTTGTCATAGATCATCACTTTGTACACTCTTTGGCAAATGGTTGAGATGCATGAAATGGTCGAAGGCAAGCGTTTTGACCGATATCACGAGCTAGGCCAACATGCCTTTGGCGAGAAGCTTGGGTTGTATATAGTGGTTCCTCAGCAGTTACTTGTAGAAATCAGTGCTTGCATTATTTATATGGTTACTGGTGGAAAATCTTTCAAAAGTTTCAAAAACAGTTGCTCCGGATTCCCCAGATATCAAGCTCTTTTTTCATTATGATCTTTGCGTCTGTTCATTTAGTACTTTCGCATATTCCCAATTTCAATTCAATCTCCAGCGTTTCTCTGGCCGCAGCAGTAATGTCCTTGACGTGAAGTCTTTAAATTTGTCTCCACTCTCCATATACTAATTTTCATCTATGACAAAACGTGAAGTCCTCTGAAAAATTCTCGTTTTTGATATCTTGTTCGCAGCTATTCAACGATCGCATGGGCTGCTTCGGTTCATAAAGGTGTTCACCCAAATGTGGAATATAGCCGAACAGCCACTTCCACATCTGGAGCAGTATTCAACTTCTTCTCAGCAATGGGAGATATCGCCTTAGGGTTTGCAGGACACAATGTAGTCCTCGAGATACAAGCAACAATTCCTTCTCCCGAAAGGCCTTCAAAATGACCAATGTGGAAAGGTGTGTTAGTTGCATACGCCATCGTGGCAGTTTGTTACTTCCCTGTTGCTTTTATAGGATTCTATACATTTGGAAATGAGGTTGAAGACACAAAGACAGTATCCTTATATCATTGGGAAAACATGCTTGGCTCATTGCTGTTGCCAATATGTTTGTTGTCATCCATGTCATCGGAAGCTATCAGGTTCCTTTGATATTCGATCATTTCCTCGCTTTTCAGTTTCTGTTTATTGGCAAATTAAACTTCCAAATCTCAGTTTTCCGCAAACTTAATTTCAAGCATATTACTAAACTATACGCTATAAACAAACGAGGTTTTGTAACAGAATGATTCCGCTACAACGTAAATCCTCACTCAGATGTCACCAAGATATCAAGAATGAGGTAAATCCAGACCAGAAGAGGTTGCACAGGAGAAGCCCTCTTCGAGGTAGAGGATTTGAATTGATCGGGAAAGGAGGAAGAGATGAGACAGATTAGGGTTTGGAAGATAATTGTTTGATTAATTTCTTCTGCTCAGTGCAGGACATGTTTTAACAATACAAACTGAACCGTAATGGTCTAATCAGAGACAAATAGAAAACTAAATTACGATTGAACCAAACCTTATAAAACCCTGTCACAATACTCCCCTGTCGACAGCATCCTTGTCCCCAAGGATGTAACATTAGAAACTTGCTGATAAGGCTTTGATAGAACTTCCATGTAGCTTGCTCTGCTGGGCAATCTTTCCACTGCTCCAAAACCTTTGTAGTGGCTTGTTTATGAGGATAGAACACCATATGAATATTAGCCAAAGAGGGAGTATTGCAACTATTATAAAAGAGTGTGTGATGAGCCTGCATAAGCTCCACTCCAAACGAAAGCAACAAGGTGTTGCAGACCAGGTTGCTCAATATTAGCTTCTGGTGAAGATCAATCAGTTGCTCATACACGTTGGGCTTATTAGGCTCCATGATGACAGTTCCAATAAGAGTATCAATCTTGGCATCTAGCTTTGAGTTTCTGATGAGGTTCATAATCCATCTCTCAGCCTCCTCATAGTTCAGGTTTAACTTCTCAGCAAACATACTCATATCAATTCTCTGATGGATTCGGCAATAAGTTTTGAATATGAAAAGACGTGCATTTTCAAGAAATTCATCAAGTAATGGCACCTTTGACAATCCTCCTTCCTCAATTCTCTTTCCAAGGAAAGGATCATTCAGAATCACTTCTTCACATTCTTTCATCTTTTTCTGCGCTCCATCGAAGTCATAGTTCACATAAACGCATGCTAGAAATTCAGTGATGGGATCTTTATATGAGTTCTGCTGCTGCCCAATGACTCTAATAAATTCCTTAAATTGAGGTCGCCTTCTTTTATTTACAATAAAAGCTGTAGCCAAGTAGCGCAGAAGATGAGGTGCATTGGTCTGTATGGCATTCAAGTACTTGTCTTGATTGAAAAGGTCGATAATTTGGTTCCTCCCATTTTCATTGTTGAAAAAGATGAAAAGACTCCAATGCATCAACCATATTCTAATTGCACTGCATTTAGTGGGGTTTGAAAATTCTTCGAGTCTATGATCTCCTTCAGATGATTCAATTCCTCCGATGCTATGTCCCAATTCTGCATCAGAATTTCAGCTGCAAGCTTCCCCCACAAAGCACTAAGACTTTTCTCAGGGTCAGTACACAGTACTCTATACTGGTAAAGATAATCAGCAGCACCCGAATAATTTCCACATTCAAACTGAAATTTCGCATACTGATACAATGCCTCAATCTGAACTGGACCAATCTGATATCGATCATTGAGCATCTGAATATTGTAAAACTTGTCAGCTTTCAATTCCTGAACAGCAGCCGGATTCTGCAAGCGTTCCGGCCACACCCAAATCTTTATATTTAGCATGCGTGCAATATATACTAGCAGATCTTCTTTCCCTAAGTTGTCGATCCCAAATATTATATCGTGCTTGGGGTGAGCTGCAATAATATCGATAACCTGTTTAGCAGCAACTTCGCGAGGTGGAAAATTGTATGATGGATTACAGTACGTGTTATCCATATAAAGTGTATCTACATTCAATCCATTAAGAGCACCGAGTAGCATCCTTCTTCCTGCTTCCACTTTCTCTGTACCAGCTTCCCAGCGGAAATCACCGGTGTATAGCATAAGGCCAAAGTCACCCCGAAATAGGTACATCAGTGCACCAGGACAATGCTGAGCGTCAATAGCCATCACAGACACAACAGTCTCCGATCCAGTCAACGGCGACACCAACGGAACATGATACCAAACACCTAAATCAACCACGCGTAACAACAAAAGCCGGAAACCAGGGAATTTGCAGGGAAAGAGCTTGGCAGTGACGCGTGAGCAGAACAACGGACCTCTGCTCCATTTAGTTGGCAGACTAATAGCGAAATATCCAGTGAAGAAATAAATCCATTTCATCCCAATTCCGCATAAGTGATGAACTTTGATACCCAAATGAGGACAAATAAATGATATTCCCCTAACCATAACACCAGAGATATTATACCAGTAGCCATCCAATTGTAACCATGTTGTCGGAAAGTACTCAAAGACAAGCCATGGCAGAGCATAAATGGAAATATTCAGCGCATTATCCATATACAATAAAAAGCCATACCATGTGAATGAGTCCTTCTTGCTAGAGTTGACAACCCCAGCCTTGACACTACGTAACTCAGGAGTAGAAGCATAATTTGAAACAAGGCTATGATCATTACAAGCCATTCTAACCAAAAATTCAGCAGAGTCACTTGTTTCCGTCTCCATTAGTTGATTCATTTGGATTGAAGAGAGCACTGAAATTTTACAGCGCCAACTGCCACAACAAATAACATCTCCCACTACCAAATTATAACCATGCATTTCAGTTCCATTTAAGATTCGATCCGGAGGTTTTGCAGGCGGTAAAGGAAAACTTAACATGTCATTTTCATTTTGTCGAACACCTTGGGCGCAGCTATTGTCAATATTACCTAGGGCCACCAACTCATTTTTGTAATCCTTCTTTTCATTTTCCTCAGAGTTTCCCTCATTATAGAATAAAGGTGATAAAAAATCAACTGAGATACACTCGGTTGTTACCTTTGGTTGCACTTCCATGCTGACCACAAATTCTTCTAATACACCATCCTCATCATCTAAACCTTCAAGCACTCTTGCCCTTGGTATTTCGGCTATAAACTCAACTTCATTTTGAATGCCAGACTCGAAATCCACCTGCTCCATTTCAAGCACCACTTCATCACCAAAGCTTCCATCAAATCTGAGCATCTGAGGAGGGTTGGGGATTTCAGATTGAGTTTGCTTTTGAGAGATTAGGTTAAGAAGCATGGCTTTGATGTCAGATATCTCACTTTTGAGCATTTAGAGAAAGCTCTTCATCTTGATTACGGAACTCCTCTAGTTCTCGACTGATCTCAATTAAAGTTTCGTCCATGGATTGAGTCATTGAGATTAGGTCACCAGAAAAGCCAAATCTGATACCAATGTAACAGAATGATTCTGCTACAACGTAAATCCTCACTCAGATGTCACCAAGATATCAAGAATGAGGTAAATCCAGACCAGAAGAGGTTGCACAGGAGAAGCCCTCTTCGAGGTAGAGGATTTGATTTGATCGGGAAAGGAGGAAGAGATGAGACAGATTAGGGTTTGGAAGATAATTGTTTGATTAATTTCTTCTGCTCAGTGCAGGACATGTTTTAACAATACAAACTGAACCGTAATGGTCTAATCAAAGACAAATAGAAAACTAAATTACGATTGAACCAAACCTTATAAAACCCTGTCACAGGTTTTTAAGGTGAGTAAACCACGAAGCGTCAATCACTAAGAGACTCACCTCAAATCCGCTGCAAAAATCCAGTCCAGAAGCAAGCTGCTTGTCTCCTTCTTTGAAACTCCGTGATCTACTGATATCGTCTAGATGCTTCAATTTGCGGGAGAGTGAATTTCGAAAACCAATTGTGCCCTAATCCCCAATTCCAGGTCGTGTCACGAAACGACGACGGTTGCCTTACGCGCTTAGACCAAAACGCAGCTCTCATTGTCGTTTTGATCATCCTAGGTGAAATAAGCTGCCCCAAAGATCTGATTCATTCTTGACTGAACTGTCCAATTTCTCAGCCAACTCCGGACACCATTCAGCCTCAAACCCAACCAAACTCAACTTTCTCCACAAGGTCAGAGGCCAGAGGCACTTGAGATGCATTTGCTTTGCTTGATATTTTACATATGCAATTAATAATGTAATGATCCAACCACGAAACTAGAAATAATTGTTAACATGAAAAAATAATTTTTATCATTATATGTAAAAACTTAGTTTTTTATTAGTAGGGACGAAATAGAAAAATAAAGTAGTAATATTATACATGAAATGACTCTATTAAGTTATGTGACAGTCACTAGTCACTGAATCCAACCCATGTTATTTAATTTTAAGTTGCGATTTACAGGGAAATCTCGTGACATAAATTTATAATCGTAAACTGTGTAAATTTATATAGACATTTGGTACTCAGAACTTATTTTAAGTAGCTTAGCAAAATTAATGTATTTTAATAAAAAAATGGATGATTTTACAAATTGCTTGATATGTGCATCCTAGCTAGCTGTACTGAAATTATGCATCTATTTTTAGTGTACAAATAGTTAGGTTTGACAATGATATTAGATCCAATGCAGGTGAAACATTTTAACAATAACCTCGTGTCATGTTTTAATAACCTGAGCCACACTCTTTTCTCATTTTGAAATTTTCTGGAATAATCATGTGCCATTTATTGGTTGAATAATATAAAAGATGGTATTATTTAAGCTAAAGCGAATTAGAAAATATTTTTCGCTCAACTGATATCAGTATACTTAAAACTTTGCTTATTATTAACAAATTTCAATTCGAAAGAGAAATTAGTTAAACACAAACATGTATAACATGGTTTGGAAAACTCTATCAAGATTATTATGCATTTTTCATGTGAATACAAAGTCTTGAAGAAGTTTCTTAGAACATGGTAATGTCAATTTCACTCTCAATAAGGAATTACTTGCTAGATGTCTAAAGCTCTAAACCTAATAAGTTAGGCACCTACTTCCCTAAAATGGAGCATCACTAATAAAAATCAACATGGAATATTTAGTTATTTTCACACTAATTAACTATATGATTTTTCAAAGCTAGCATAGATCAGCAGTGCTATAACAACAACATTAATGAAATGAACATTAAACTGGCTGTTGCTTGCTAAAATGTTATTCGAATTCGAAAAATAAATTTCGATTTATGAAATTTGGTTTATATAGAGAACATAAAAGTTGCAAATGCTTTGCATTTATAAAATTCAATTATCAATACTAAATGTCGATATAAATATTTCCGATAAATACATTTCCTTGAATTTATAACGTCATCCCATATCGAAAAAAGTTTATGATAAATAATCTCATGGAAAATGGCAGTAATTAAATAAAATACTACAACTGTCAACTACCATGATACCCCCTAGCATAAAAGGAAAAATGTAATTGTAAGTATGAAAATTATACCATCTCACGAATCAGAGTTTAATATAATCTTAATTTTTCGAGTGAATTTGAGGTTCAATTTCCCCTATAAAACCAAGTCATTCATTGTTTTTCTAATTGGATCAAATAAAACTAAAAGTAGTAAAATCATTTTTCAACATTTTGCTTGGTTGGATCCTAATCCTATTAAATTATTTACAATTTTAGAGATGAATTAGCTGTCAAATTTATTAATCCAAATGTTTAATACACAGAATCTTCACACCAACAATTCACAAAAAACTGACAGAGTAAAAAGGTAAATATGAATGCATCACAGAGAGAAATATAAAACATCTTTCATTTAACAAATTCATAATGTGTTATGGTAAAATTCAACTAACCTATTAATTAAGATTCTAGAGAATCTAATTTTTTGGAATTCAGGGAATTTGAATCTTAAATTCAAAAATCATTTAAATCATGCTAAACATTTTGTTATGTATATAAATGTCACCTGCATTTGCTTCTGTATAGATTCTCCATACCCATTTACTGATAACTGGAAATTATCTACAGATTCTGACCAGTTATTTGGATTGAAAAGAAGTTGAAGAGCTATGGTGGCTGAGACAGTTAATGGGAATCTAACTGTAAGTAAACATCTTGTGTGATGTTCCTTAATTTCATCAAACTGCCTTGTTTGCACAAGATTTATATATTTTTCTTGACAGTTTGTGTTAAGGTTACAAAACCTTAAAGTTGGAATTTTTTTCGCCGGTTTCGGAGGTTTTTTGAATCAGAATTTTTTTATGTTTTTTTTTACAGGAAGAGGAGTTGAAGAAACAAAAGGCTATAGATGACTGGCTGCCAATTACAGGTTCAAGAAATGCCAAATGGTGGTACTCTGCGTTCCATAACGTTACGGCCATGGTTGGGGCTGGTGTCCTATCTCTCCCATACGCCATGGTTCAGCTCGGATGGTATATAACCTTAAAATTTACTACATTCTTCGAGTATATCTTAGGACGAGGACGATTCTGAAGGTTATTTTTGTGATGCAGGGGACCGGGAGTTTGCATACTAATTCTTTCATGGATTGTTACTTTATACACTCTTTGGCAAATGGTTGAGATGCACGAAATGGTCGAAGGCAAGAGGTTCGACCGATATCACGAGCTAGGCCAACATGCCTTCGGCGAGAAACTTGGGTTGTATATTGTTGTGCCTCAGCAACTCCTTGTTGATGTCAGTACTTGTATTATCTACATGGTTACTGGTGGCAAATCTTTACAGAAGTTTCACAAAACAGTCGCTCCGGATTCCCCGGATATCAAGCTTACTTTTTTCATCATGATCTTTGCTTCTGTCCATTTGGTACTCTCACATCTCCCTAATTTCAATTCCATCTCCGGTATATCCCTGGCCGCAGCAGTCATGTCCTTGACGTAAGCCACGTAAATAATTTCTAATGTACTAAAATGTGAAATGTAATGAAAATTCACACTTTTTTCGATATGTTGCTCTCAGCTATTCGACCATCGCATGGGCTGCTTCATGTCACAAAGGTGTTCAACCAAATGTGGACTACAGTCGTACGGCTAAGACCAACACTGACGCGGTATTCAACTTCTTCACCGCACTCGGAGACGTTGCATTTGCCTTTGCAGGGCATAATGTGGTTCTTGAGATTCAAGCAACAATTCCATCTACTCCTGAAAAGCCTTCCAAAGGACCTATGTGGAAGGGTGTCATAGTTGCATACATTGTTGTAGCTTTGTGTTACTTCCCTGTCGCTTTCATCGGATTCTATATGTTTGGAAATGAAGTTGAAGACAACATCCTCATATCCCTGGGAAAGCCCGCTTGGCTCATCGCAGCTGCCAATATATTTGTTGTCATTCATGTTATCGGAAGTTATCAGGTTCGTCCGATATTTTACACCTTCTCTCCTTTCTTTGCTTTTTTGTTCGTAAAAGAGTTTTTTCTAAATAAAAGTTTACATTCTTTCAGATCTTTGCCATGCCAGTCTTCGACATGATGGAGACATACTTAGTAAGGAACTAAATTTCAATCCTACATTCGTGCTACGTTTCGTTTCACGCACGGTATACGTTGGTACGTCGAATCCCATCGTCTCACCCATTTCCAACTTACATCTGCAGCTGTAAAACTCTAACCATCATTTCCACACAGGTATGACCATGTTTATTGGCATGACATTCCCATTCTTTGGTGGCCTTCTTGGATTCTTCGGAGGTTTAGTCTTCGCCCCCACGACCTACTTCGTAAGCCTTTCTCTTATTCCCTCAAAGTATCCTTCAGAACTTATGCCTGAAATGTAACATTCTGATTGTCATTATTTCCAGCTCCCCTGCATCATGTGGCTGAAACTATACAAACCGAGGATGTTCGGGCTCTCCTGGTGTGCTAACTGGGTAAGTATACTTCCGAGTCGATCCAAAAAATTTACCTACAAACATATGAATTTAAAGTCTGAATCTGAAACTGTTTTGTATAAAAACAGATTTGCATTGTACTGGGAGTGATTTTGATGATTTTAGCACCTATTGGAGGGATGAGATCGATCATAATGCACGCAAAGACATACAAATTCTACTCATAAATTTAGAATTTCCTGACTTCTTCCTATGTGTTTCCTCAGCTTGTAGTTTCAAGTTCCTCCTCTGTTTTTATTATTCCGACAAAAACTAGTCTTCTGAATTGTTGCGTACTCCTCTGTTTGTGATCTTATAATATTTTAAGTTATATAATGTTTTCTACGTCCATCCGACAAAAAAAGTTATCATTCCAATTTATAAATTCAACTCCAACTTGTAAAAAAGTTAAACTAAACAAAATAAAGTATAATTCAAAAAAGACAAATCCAACCTCCCATTTTGTTTGTAAATCTAAGCGCTCGAATTTCTTACAAATCAAAAATCAGAATTATATTGTTTCGTCTTATAAATATTTATCGATTATCCTAATCTTTTGAACTCTAGACTGTTACATATGATACATCTGATAGAAAGAAAATGTATCATGTGGATCCATCTAATTTGATGGACTCGCGAACCCCCTCTTACATCCGTTAATTGCATTTTGGATGCACCAGATTGTGACAACACATTAATGAAACATATAAATTGTACGTGTTTTGCACACTTGATACGCACATGACAAATGCAATGACGTAGTGCAATTTAGTGCTTTCAAAAATATAATCAACTGATGCAAGAATGGGTTCACGAATCCATCAAATTATATGAATCTATGGTAAATATTTTATACTTTTAGATACGTGGTGTGCACGTGACGTCAGCGCCTCATATTTCCTTCTCGTCACGCAAAACAGCGTTCGCGCTCCTCCGCCAACAGCTCTCTTCCTCTTTTTCACTAGTACAAAAATGTCTTCTTCCATTTTCCACCGACAACAACCGATAACGCTATGTCGAGATCTCCGCAGAAACACTCATATTCTCGTTACTACATCATCACCGTCCTCGCCGGCATCCTCGGCGCTGCTGTTATAGCCGATTTTCTCTTCGCTTCCTCTTCACACTCCTCCGCCGTCATCTCCGCGTCTTCTTCAGCCCTCCTTCCTTCCAATTTCATCCTCGTCCCCGTCGATCGCAAGGTTTTCTACACTTTCAAATGACGTCGTTTTGTCATATCTGAATATACAAAATTGGATTTTTTTTATTTTTTTTATTTTTGAAGGAGGGAGAGGTTGGGGAGAAGACGGATCGGGTGCCGGAGAGGGTTTTATCAGCAACATTTGCAGACATACCAGCCCCAAACTGGACGTGGGAGAAGCTTCCATCGTCCGTGCCACGACTTGATGCGGCAGCAGTGCAGATAAAGAGCTTGTTATATGTGTTTGCTGGATATGGAACTATAGACTATGTAAGTGTGTCGTATTTAATGAAATAGTAGCCTGGCGGAATATATTACGTTTGACTTGTTTAATTGATTGTTTAGAGTTGATTTGAGCAGGTGCATTCTCATGTGGATGTTTTTAATATGACGGATAATACCTGGTGTGAGAGATTTAACATGCCCAAGGATATGGCAAATTCGCATTTGGGTATGGTGACTGATGGGAGATATGTTTATATAGTTGCTGGACAGTATGGTCCTCAGTGTAGAGCTGCTGTGCCGAGAACGTTTGTGTTGGATACTATGACGAAAAAATGGGGCAGGATGCCTCCTTTACCAGCTGCTAGGTAGTTAAAAATAATGATTGTAATGGCTGTTTTGTGGTCTGTTAGTGATAGGTTAGATATAAATTTCTTAGGTATGCTCCAGCAACTCAGCTATGGAGGGGGAGACTTCATGTGATGGGAGGAAGCAAGGAAAATAGACATACACCTGGAACGGAGCATTGGAGTTTAGCAGTAAAGGACGGAAAAACATTGGAAAAAGAATGGAGAAATGAAATACCTATTCCTCGCGGGGGACCTCACAGGTTAGAGTTTCTTGTCATTGTCATTGTTGGTTCACGTGTAGTAGAGAATTTTCCACTATGAGCTTCCATGAGCTGTTCTATGTATCTCAATTATGTAAAGTATGTCCTCACTTCAATAATTTACTGTTTCTGCCAACAGTGAGGAAGATCTTTAAATTAAACATGTAGTCTAATCTTACATTCATCATATGTATGCAGATCTTGTATTGTTGTAAAGGATCGACTTTATGTCATTGGTGGCCAAGAGGGTGATTTTATGGCCAAACCTGGGTCACCTGTTTTCAAATGCTCACGCAGGCACGAGGTACATGACTCAACTTCATTTTTCGTGACCGTGAGAGATTATGATTTGCTTGATAGTTGATGCTTAAAACCTGTGAGATAACTTGCAAAGTACGTTTTATTACCAAATACAGTTGCAATTTTGATATATTTTCTTTTTTACAAGCTACTTGCTCCTTTCATTCAAGTTATACTTATAACTACTTCTTGCAGGTTGTTTATGGTGACGTTTATATGCTTGATAGCGAAATGAAGTGGAAAAAATTGCCTCCTATGCCAAAGCCTGATTCTCACATTGAGTTTTCATGGGTTGTTGTCAACAACTCCATTATCATTGTTGGAGGCACAACTGAGAAACACCCAGTAACCAAAAGAATGATTCTAGTGGGCGAAGTCTTCAGATTTGATCTTCTCACACTGGTTAGAATTTTTTTCAGTCCAGGATCAATTTTTCTTGACGCGTGAATTTGCTAATTACCCTCTTTAACAACACATAATCTTGTTATCCAATGCAGAAATGGACTGTTATTGGGAAGCTTCCATTCCGTTGTAAAACCACCATAGCTGGTTACTGGAACGGCTGGCTCTATTTCACATCCGGACAGCGTGACAGAGGACCCGACAATCCATTGCCAAAGAAAGTTATTGGAGAAATGTGGAGAACCAAACTGTCACTGGATTAAAAACCCGCCCTGATTCAGTTGTCTGTGTAAACCCTTTTATAGGATAGATAATCTAACAACATTTCTGAAAATTGATTATAGAGTCTTTTTTCCACCATCAAACGACACAGTGACATGGAACTCAGGGAACCACACGCATTCCTAAACTGACACCTCGTAGCAACGAAATCTTAACGTACCTAAAATAATAAAAGAACACCCGAGAGCCACAAGTCCATCTAAAACAGCAAAACACTCAAGTAAATCATTTCCACAAACTTCAGAGCTCCAAAAATGGCTGAACCGGACCCCAAAAGCGGCTACTCCTCCACAACTCAAACCTTCCACAGCCTCCGTAAACCTCTCAACTCCCACCCTCAACCCTCCCTCTCTCCGTATCCTCTTACGCCCTCTCCCTCCTCCCTCACAATCCAAATCCAAACCCTATCGCCATCATCGAATCCACAACCGGGAGACAAATCTCCTACTCTGAGTTCATCCGCAAGGTACAATCCTTAGCTTCTCATTTACAAAACGACTTTAAACTGAAGAAAAACGACGTCGCTTTTATACTCTGTCCGAATTCCGTTAACGTGCCGATTATATACTTCGCTCTTTTGTCGATCGGAGTTGTGATCTCTCCGGCGAATCCGCTTAGTACGGAGACGGAGGTTTCGAGGCTGGTGGAGTTGTCTAAGCCGGTGATTGTGTTTACTGTCTCGTCGGCTTTGGCGAAGGTTTCGAGGTTGAATTTGAAAACGATCGTCGTTGACTCCGTTGACTTTGAATCGGTTTTAGCGAGTGTGGGAAGCGAGTTTGACCGAGTTGAAGTGAGTCAGTCTGATTTGGCAGCTATTATGTTCTCTTCCGGAACGACTGGAAGAGTGAAAGGAGTGATGGTGACGCATAGGAATATGATAGCCAACACTGCGGGCTTTTACCAGCATAGGGCGGAGAGGAGGAGCAATAGGCCGGTGGTGGGGGTAGGTATGGTGCCTTATTTTCATATATTCGGTTTTTTTGCTTTACTGAAGTCTGTGGCGATGAGTGAGTGTGTGGTGGTTATGGAGAGGTTTGATTTGAGGAAGATGTTAAGGGCTGTAGAGGAGTTTAGAGTTACACATTTGTCGGTTGTGCCACCTGTTGTGGTGGCTATGGTGAAAGGAAATGTGATGGGTGGGTTTGATTTGAGCTCGTTGGAGCTTTTGGGAGTTGGGGCAGCTCCTCTTGGGAAGGATGTGATTAAGGCGTTTAAGGCGAAGTTTCCTGATGTCCTTTTGGGACAGGTGAGTTCGAAATTCTTTAGGAGTATGGCGTTGGTGTATTCTAGAGAAGAAACTTTTAATATGAAATGTTTCTTCAATTTGCTTGTAGAATTTACAGTTGCAGATGATGCAAGTTTGAATGTGTGTTTTTTATTTAGAATGCTGTGCTTTTGGTAATTTTGATATTTGAAGGGATATGGGTTGACGGAATCGACTGGACCAATAACAAGAGCAGTTGGAAAGGAGGAGGGTTTGCGATGGGGCTCTGTGGGAAAGCTTGTAGCGAGCTGTGAGGTGAAAATTGTTGATGTTGAGTCAGGAGTTTCTCTGGGTCCAAATCAGAGAGGCGAACTTTGGGTCAAGGGACCTATAGTAATGAAAGGTAATATTGTTTGTGTTTGTCAAAGCAGTGATCCTCCCGTTCTGTCATTTTAAGAAATCCTCGACCAAATTACTTACTTATATCTACATGCATTTCCAAAAAAACTTGAACAAATTTCATATGTTGTCGCTAATAATTGGTCATTTCTCTTTGTTTCGCCAGGTTATGTGGGAGATCCAGAAGCAACGGCCGCAACTTTGACATTAGACGGGTGGTTGAAGACAGGAGATGTATGCTATGTTGATGAGGAAGGGTACTTTTATGTGGTGGATAGGCTCAAAGAGTTAATTAAATACATGGGGTACCAGGTCAGTATTTGTAGGCAAGAGTATGGCAACAATCACCAGTGAAGCAAATCAAAATTCCAACTGAGTTATCTTTATATTTCAGGTTGCTCCAGCAGAGCTAGAACAGCTACTGCAATCACACCCGGAAATCAATGACGCAGCTGTGATACCGTAACCAACCATCCTTGGCTGATTTACTATACAGTTATATATCTGTCAATAACTGACTTAAAAGAATGTTGGTCTTGAATTATATGCAGGTATCCCGATGAAATAGCTGGGCAAATCCCTATGGCTTTCATTGTAAGACAGCCCCATAGCTCCATCAGTGAAGCTCAAGTCAAGGATTTTATAGCTGCTCAGGTAATATTACAAGCTGGATTCCTTCCATCCTCCCATGCACATCTGTTGGCAGCCTCTCTGCAATCTCATTCAAACAGCATTTTAAAAGGTCCAGTTTTGTAGGGCTTTTATTCACATAACTTTTGACTGGTGCAGGTAGCCCCATATAAGAAAATTAGGAAAGTAGCATTTGTGAACTCCATACCCAAGAGTCCTGCTGGAAAAATTTTGAGGAAAGCTTTAAGAGACAGCCTTGCCTCACCTTCTAAGTTATGATTTATGAATCCCCAATTCAGAATGCCACCTTGGAAATCCAGTGTAGAATTTTAGTCAAGTTAGTCACTATTTGTGTGTAACCAGTGATCATTTATACAGAGATTGATCACAATAACAACCATAAAGATCAGTGAACCCGTAACTGATGGACATCATCTTTGTTGAGTTCCAAGCCAACCAGGCGTCGTCATATTTCAATCCATCCGAAGGGTTCAATAACCTCTGTTAAAATTAGCATTTCAGTAGGGTTGTGACAATAATCTCGGCTTGATAGTAACAAAAGGAAGCCTGAACATATCTTGATTGAATAGTTGTTCTTTTAACTCGTGAAGTTCTTGTACATAAGATGTAACCATGAGATTCTCATAAGGACTTCAATTGCTGAATTCAGCCTCATAAGAGCATCTCCAACCACATTATGTAAATCGATTATGTAAAATATTATATTAAATTGGTTATGTATATTTTAGATAATCAAATAGTGGTTTTCCTCCAATGGGGTTTATGCATACTAATTATGTAAACTTTGTTATACAAGAAGCAACAACAAAACGTAGCTTTAATGTGACTACTTTCTTTACTGTAATTTCAAAGCAACTCAAACAACAAAATATAGCAATTATTGTAGCATCCTCTGCTTTCTATTCAAGACTTGTAGCAAGAATGTAAGTCTGCATATTTGATTTCAAGACTCTTTGATGGTAGCTGCTCCACAGTTGTCACCTTTGATATTCAAACAGTTTGCAGCCTGGAGATACAGACACTAAAATTTCAGTTTTCACGACATAAAGCAGAGCTTCACTAAAGCCTCACAATCAATGTAATGACAATGTTAGATGAATAGCTAGCTTAAAATACAAAACATGATGGGTGTTCTACAGGAACAATACTTACTGAGGTGTAAAATGCTATTGACTTTTACTCCTAAAGCAAATGGAGATCAATTACGATGGAAAAACAAGAAGCAACAAGTTCGCTATCAGGCTAAACTACAGAATACTAACAAAAATGACACAGTCATGAACAAAACTGGCAAAAGCCGAAAAATCAACACATTTCATTTTATCACCTTTTCAATCATTACCTTAACATGAGCATTAAACATCACGAGTCATTTACGACTTTCACTACTGTTGGATGAGTAATCCGCCATGCTCTCCACAGTGCATATATGAGCAGCATCTCTTCATTGCCGTCACCTGAGTCTCCGTTTAGCAATTGCGTGAATGAGGAGTCCATTCAATATAATCCAAAGCAGAACAACGTGAAAATTCAATCCTCCGCTATCCCCGATAGCTACGGCAGATACAATCAAACCCTAGATTTAAAAATTCAATCTTTAATTCAAAACAATAGCCAAAATCAAAACTTTCAACCAATGAAGGTCATTGCATCATACCTGGATTCCAAAGTCAATACATCGACATGATTTTCCAGATGATGGAATGATGATTGTGGAGTGGAGAAGACAGATCTGAAGATCAAATTAAATGATTGATTATTCAAGCCTCAACCATTGAAACGCCAATGAAAGAAGATATGAACATCAAGAGAGTGAAAACTGAAAAATACAGTTGCTGGAGAAGTTTGAGAAATAGCGAATATGAGTTCAGTAGCAAATATAGAGAAGGACTGTAGACATCTTTAAAATTTTGGCTAATCTGATGAATGCGTTGGAGAGGGTAAAAGTTAGTGGGTTCTTCATTTTAGTTGCCACGTAGGCTGATTTTAGCTAACAGGTCAATATAGCGACCAGCGTTGGGGATGCTCTTAGATAAGTTTAAGACACAAAATAAATAGGTTTTGACAAAATTGCTTGTGCAGTGCTTATCAGCAAGGCCAGTTAATACTGGAATAAATGTCTCACACAAAAAATAAGGAAAATGGTCTTCAAAACTCTTTGCAGCTCTGAGGTCGACCGTGGAGGTTAACATAGTAAACTCAGCTCATATTGGTATATACTCAAATGCCGGAAGGGGAAAATTGCTAGCACTTCGAACCAAAATCATGCAGTCAGTTTCTGTGTAGAGCGGTCTGCATCTATGTGTTGGAGACGCAATGTTGCCATTAGATGCTGCCAGGTATCACCGGGCGCGCCAGCCACCTTAATGTCAATAAGCTTCTTTTGTTTATTGTAGTATTCTTCCAGAGGCTTATTCTGCAATGAAAAAAGCAATCATTGGAAACATAAGGACCGATGGTGATACCAATTGAAAATATGTAGCAAAATACAGAATTCAAAAAGGCCAGATGGAGGTACCTGTTCCTCATACAAGCGAATTCTTTCACTTTCTTGTGGCGAAAGGTTTTTGCTAGCTGACCCCGGATGGTTCAAACTGTGAAGCCCCCTATGAGAAAAAACTTTCCCCCGAGATGCTGCTCCAATTTATTTTCAGTGCATTTGAAGTTGAGAACTAGATCGACATCTGCCACTCGGTCCAGAATTTCCTACACAATAATCACCATTACAGACATAAGAAAAAAATCACCGGTACCAAAACACTTCCATAAACACTCATTCCAAAACACAAGACACAACCCTAAAAATAAAACTCAAACTTACAGCTTGCATCCTGTTTCTGGGAATACCATCCAAAATAAAACCTGTCTTCCCTCTGCAGTAACCCTCCTCAAGTCTCTTAGATAGAAGCGCAAACACAATTTCTACGGACACGAGCTTCCTCTGGCTCAGCGCAATCTCAATCTATCAAAAACAAACACACATACAAATTACAAACATATACAAAATTAAAACACCCCTTGTTCAATCGAAATATCCACAAATTTCAATCATTGTATGCACTCAAAATCCGAATTACAACAAACTCTAAACAGCAAATCAAATCAACGCAACAGAAAATTGAAAAAAAATTCAAGAAACATCAACCTGCTTGTACAAAGAGGAGCGCGGATTCAATTCCTGACGAACAAGCGACCCCATGGAAATATGCGGAACTTCAAGAAGCTTTGCTAGTCTCTCCGCATACACATGCTTCTTCGCTCCAGCCTCTCCGATAACAACCCCACTTCACCCTCATCCGACTCATCGGATCCTCCCATTCCTCGTCGGAATCGTAACTCAGCTGCGCCGCCGCGCAGCCGTAGCTTCGAGGCTTAACCGATCTGGTCGAAACTTGGTGTAAGACTGCTCTCAGGCGTGTGATTCCGGCCATGTTGTCGGCGGCGGCTGCGTTGGAATATGTGAGAGAGAGAAAGAATGGTTAGCACGAAGAGACTGATTTTAGGGCATATAGGAGAGGGGTTTAATTACGGAAATGCCATTGAGCACGAGGGGCTGTATTACACGTGTCGATTTTTGATTGGGTGGAAGGTGTGTGGTCTGTTTCTGAAGTCCGAGTCAGAGATGAGATGAAGAAATGGTCCGCTAAGCGCGGAGATTGGGAGCGTGACACTGTGACACGTGTTACGTCAAATAAGTTAAATTAAGAAATTAAAAATTATTTTCAATGATAATTATGAAAGAAACTTATGTAGTCAGTAAATGGCAACGTTTGGCGCTGAGGCTGTCTGCATGGGCTCAAGTGGATCAGATGGCTTTCGATGCTTGTTCAACTTAGCTTGGCAGAAGAGATATAACTTGAGCTGGTTCGGAGGATCAGGATGCTGAATTGCCAGCAAGTGTGCAATAAGCACCTGCTAAGCAGATTTGAAAAGATGTGTCTACAGTGAGGATATCCGAAAAAGGCTGTGAACCTACAACAGAAACCCAATGTTAAACTAAGAGCATATGCATCGGGGATAGGAAATAGGACGTTTCGACCTAATTATAGAACGTTTTGAGCGAGAAAGTGAGCAGCGCCGCTTGCTCTTCAAGAATAAGCAGCGCACATCCGCTTCGGCGTTCTATCGGAGGAATTGGGAGAGAACGTCGTCTCTTCTCATTTTGAGAGTCACGTGCTAACACATGACTCAATTAACACTAATTTTTGGTTAATGGGTCATTATATTTCAGCCCAAAGATAGACTTAAACGGCACTCTAATCTCAGTCATTAAATTTTGATCTAATGGCTCATAATAAAGTTCCGTTGGAAAATTAAAAATTTCAGAAATTTTTTAAAAATCAGATATTTTTGAAGAAACATTATATATCATAGATCATAAACAGAAAAAACAAAAAAACTCACAAAATTTTTAAACAAAGTAGCAACATAAAAAATTGAAACACAAATTAAAGTTGCAATCCGGTTTTCATAAACCAATTGTGCGCCACTAGATCATTTTGCAATTGCATGTGTAGATACGCAGATTGAAGGTTTGACAGACGATCACCAAAAACTTGCGACTGTTGAGGCCTTTCAACGGGATCATTAATTATTGGATTATCATTTTGATCCAATGGCCCATCATATACTTGGAAAGCATTACATGGATTATGTGGATCTTCATCATAGAATTCTTTGAATTGATCTTTCACAAATTCCTCCTCAACAATCATGTTATACATAATGATGCAAGCTAGCATAATTGTTTTTAATACACTTAATCGATGACTCAAACCCAGTCCTGAAAAACCAGATATTATATCTATAGGATTTGTTATGAAGACAACTGCAACAAGTAGTCTGGTGGCTTTGATTGATGCTTGTACCCTGCTCATCCATGGATCGAATCCCGGATACCTCATTTTTTGCCCCCCTAACATGAGTGGCTGGATACGCCACTGCTCAAACCTGCGTGTCGAACAATTGCCCATCGGGATTATAGGATTTCGAAGCATCTTTCAACATCTTTGCGTTATGATTCTTGTCTTTTTGAAAATAATTTTTAAGTATCACTCTGTGGGTTTGAAATAGTTTTGTCAAAGGAAGAGTACCTCGGGTAGATTCCATCAGCCAGGTAGTAAGGGTTGTCGTATGTGTTGCCATTAACTTTGTAAGTCATTTGAGTGGAGAATCCTTCAAGATACGAATCAAATATGTCTCATTGGTATAAGACATTGAGATCATTTTGTGCTCCAGGTACGCAGATGAAGCTGTGCCATATCCATGTATCATATGAAGCGTCTGCCTCTAAAATTAGTCGACGACTTCGACCAGAGTATGCTCCTTGCCAAGCCGTTGGACAATTTTTCCACTCTCAGTGCATACAATCGATGCTTCCAATCATACCAGGAAATCCTCTTTGCTCAGCCCTTGATAAAAGTCGATTTAAATCTGTTGAATTTGGAGATTGCAAATATTCAACTTTGTAATGATGAACTATCTGAGCACAAAATTTCTTCATGCACTCAAGGGTAGTTGATTCGCCCATTCTTGTGATCTCAGCACATTGATCAGCACAAGAACCGTATGCAAGCATTCAGCTGTTATTTTTTGTTCAGGAAGGAGACCAAGCTTACCAACGGCATCAGCCCGTTGATGCCAATAGTTGTCATGATTGCAAAGTTTATTCTTAATACGATTGAATAAATTACTACTCATTCGATACCTTCGACGAAAGTCTTCGTCAGGGAAAATTGGGCGCTCCACAAAATAATCTTCTAAAATATTTTCTCCTCTAGGTCCTCTTTGCCTTTGTAGGTTTCGCCTACGAGAAGAGGGTGCTTCGTTACCACCACCAGCAGTTGCAACGATAATGGCACTCGTAACAAACGAGTTAGCCCTCTCATTTGCTGCTCTCCTTCTTCGTTGAGATTGTCGACTAAATTCAAATGGATCCATTACAATGAAAGTAGAAAGTGTGTATGTGTGAATATAACTGAATTAATCATGTTATTTTATAGAATCCAAACCCTATCTTTTGCAACACCCAAAAGATAAAATCTTATCATTCTATACACGTGACTAGGTTTAAATGGAACAAAAATTCTATGAAATCTTGATTAATAATGCATATACAATTAGAAGAGTGACAATTTTTTATATAAAATTTTATTTTATCATGAATACTAATAGGAAGTTCTCTCAGAGGATATATGGCTGCGCAAATTGTGAGAAAATACTGTGAATAGTAAATAGAAAATTCTATCATAGGATGTTCTATGAAAACATATAGCATTTATGGGTACGGATGCTCTAACAAATGAATCCTTCAAAATTACAAACGCAACAGCAAGCAACAATTCTACCGTCTATTCATCTGCTGAGACTACTATGGTGATCACTATATCAACCAAAAATTACAAAAGAATCATGTTAAAGGAAGGCATTAATGAGTTATTGTAGCTGCAGAGGTGAAATTGTAACTAAGAACACCTGCCAGAGTTAGTAATCTAATCTTCGCAATACACTTATCAATAAATCAGCTACAACAAAATATATTTGTACCAAATTCAACAAATAAGAAAACCCTAGATTTCTCAACTGGCTTAATCGAACGGAGACGAAAATCAAAATACATAAAGAGAATCCAACAAGAAAATTAATCACCATGATTTCCAAGTGAAGCCAATCGGCGCCGTAGCTCATCATGCTCTCCGCTTCCGATTCTAATTTTGCGAAGTCCGAAGATAACATCGACGGTGCGATCTTAGCCGTCACTATTTTCAGATCACGTAGAGACTGATCGCGTAAGCTGCTTGGTCTGATTGAGTTCTCGTTCACTTCAAGGTGAAACGTTCACCTGCCTCTACCAACGACCAGCGACGACGCTGACGTGGACGCAGACATGGATGCTGACATGGATGCTGACATGGATGCTGACATGGTATGGTCACTCACATTAAAAAATTGATATTGATTTTTTATTCGCAGTGCTGAACTCATTCTTATATTTTTTATTCCCACTATTCTCTAATGGTGTGAGAATAGGATTCATCCCACAATCAAATACAGCATATTTAAAATCCTCTATGATTAAAACGACCTAATTTTAACCAAATCAAAGTTAAATTTAAAAAATATTCATAAAAAACCATGATATATTGATGTTGACTGACTCAAAACACTGTCAATTAAAATATATTTGAGGTATGTAATGGACTACATCATATCTGATTCCGGCCAATAAAATATAATTGTATATTTTATGAGAGGAACGCTTAATTATATTTTTATTCTTAAATTCATTTGTAAGGTCAAATCTTAATTATGAGTCTTATATACTATTTTATCAATTGGATGACATGTGTCCACTTTTACACTTAGTAGATAACACTAAATACAAATGGATTAGTGACTCCACGTGACAACAAATTAATAAAGTTGTGAATGAGATGAACAATTAAGATGTAATCTTACAAATGTAAATTATGAATATGAATATATTTGACCACTCTATTTTTATGAATCATAAATTGACTTCTAATTCCTTTAGTTTAGTAAGATATATTCATTTTAACTAAGCGGAATTCTAATTGGATGGTTTTAGTAATACGTGGACAAATATTTTATTTGTTTAATTGACAAGAATAGAGATTATGAGATTCAATTACTAGAGAGGACACAATTCCCAAAAAAACGTTATTTCATTTAAAAATGTAGAGTAGGGGCACTATGAATTGTAAATATTATTATATAATTGATTGATCTTGACCTGCTTAGAGTATTAAACGGACTCCGATTTGGTAATGGGTGATATTTGATGCGAATATTAAAACGATTAGTTTTGATGTTTATTATTATAGGAAAAATGTATGAGGATACTCAAATATTTGTGAAAATAATTTAATAGACTAGATTAAAAAATAAAAAACTTCAAATCTAACCGTCCCAATTTTTCGCAAATTCAACCGAAATTTTAAGAAAAACTAACTTTAATCTCATGCATAAATTAATCAAATCAACGATTCAAATTTTGTCATTATGTTTCACGTAAATTAAATTTCCCCTAAAATCTAACTCATCACTATAAATTCTTCGTAATTTTTTAAGTAAACCATTTATTAAAACTATGTAGTTTTATCTCACATAATATAGCTTTTTATGAACTAAATCTGAATCCAAAGTCCAAACAAATCAGAATGATTGTTCCCAAATCCGCAAATAATAACAAGCACGTTTTCACAAAATAAAATATAAAAATAAAAATAATTCAGCATAAATAATTCAATATAAATAGGCGGAAGGCACAACTCAAACACCACAACTACTCAAAGCAACTTCGCCGATCACCAAGAATCAGAAAACAAGAAAGAGAGAGAAACCATGACGGAAGGGTCGAGAAAGTTCGAAAAGTCGATCAAGGCAGCGTCGGGGCCGCACTTCACCGGTCTTCGACTTGACGTTGCTGCCGAGTCCTCCAACTCCCCTTCTGCTCTGAAGCAGCCGTTTGTTATAGGTAATGAATCTTTAGTTATTGAAATTGATTTTGATGATCTTGAAGCGGTTCTTGATTTTGATGATCTGTGATGTTTAGATGATGTTTTGGATTTAGATTTCTTTGTAAATTTAAATTTGTTGTTGCCTTTTTGGTGATTGAGTGTGGTTTGTGTGTTTTAGGGATTACTGGTGGTTCTGCTGCTGGAAAGAAGACTGTGTGCGATTTGATTATTGAGGAGTTTTTTGATCATCGCATTGTGGTTGTCAACCAGGTTTCATTTCTTTAGATATTTAGTTTCTTGCGGCTTTGGTGATGATGATGAAATGGATTGTGTTCATTTATCTGGAGGTGATATTGTTGTTAGCAGTTGATATTCTTGATGAAATTGCATGTATAACGAGTTGACTTTTTAGTTTAGACTGTTGATGTGTTGCAGTTGCAGTTGCAGTCTTGTGTTTGATCATACATGTTTAATTTCTTGCTATATTTTAGTTTTAGGATTCCAGCCTTGTGTTTAATCGTTAATGTTTACTTTCTTGCTATATTTTAGGATTCTTTTTATCGTGGTTTGACACCTGAAGAGTCCGATCGGGTCTGTGAATATAATTTTGATCATCCTGGTAATTTTCATTTTGCAAAAGAACTTGTCACAATATTTTAGTATTCAGATAGTTACTACAGTATCTTTCCAGTTACATGCTTCTTAGTTCGTCTGTCTCTTTGCAGATGCATTTGATACAGAACAACTTTTGGAGTGTGTTAATAAGCTGATAAGTGGAGAGTCAGTCCGGGTTCCAATATATGATTTCAAATTACATAGAAGATGCTCTGAATTTCGTCTGGTACCTCCGATTCATGACATTTCTTGGCCAAACACATTTATTTTACTTAGTTGGTTCACTGTCAGGGGTTGGGGACATTAACAAGTCTCTGCTCCAAATCCATTTACTTTGTTTATAAATGGTCAATTAGCTTATATTTTATTTATAATTTCAATTTGTATCCATTAAATTGGTATGGGAACCAATTTTCCGATGGTTTGTTTATTTCCCCCCGGAGTCCTACCATGGTTAAGGAGTTGAGACCCTAAAGTTTGATACTGTTGTATGGTCAGTTCAGTAAAGTAAACCTTAAGGGTCACGCGTTCATTTCCATCTTTCCTTTCTGTTTGTAAGGCACGATACTTATGTTTAACTTTTGCCAACTTATCCAGGTGAATGCTGCTGATGTTATCCTATTGGAAGGAATATTGATTTTCCATGACTCAAGGGTTCGGAAATTGATGAATATGAAAATATTTGTTGAAGCAGGTTACTCATCATTTGTTGATTAGAACAGTTCAAAATAAGAAAATATTTCAGATGATTGTTGATGTTCTAGCATGTACAGAACCTATTACTTGCTTAGAATTTGTAGTGTTCGAATAATCAAACAGATCCTTCTGTTTGTGTTGGTAAAGTTGAATAATGCAGAGCTCATAATTCGTGCTTTACTTATGCAACTCCCATATCATTTATACTTCACTTGACTTTGTAGATGGTGATGTGAGGCTTTCTCGCAGAATCAGACGCGACACAGTTGAGAGGGGTAGGGATATCCATTCCATCTTAGAACAGGCAAGCTCGTGATTTTCCTTCTCAACCTCGAAATTTCTGCTTTTGGTGTTATAAGTGATCTACATTCTTTCTGGAAGTTTTTGAAAGCCATCCCTTTATGTGTGTTATCTAAACATCAGAACTCATACTAGCTTTAGATCTTTGATTAAGTATGTGCCTTTCTTTTCAATTTACATTCCTCTGAAATTGCTGATGGTATGTTTAATTATGGCCGACTCAAAGCAGCAAATTTTGGTTGCAGTACGCTAAGTTTGTCAAGCCTGCCTTTGATGCTTTTGTTCTTCCAACAAAGAAATATGCTGACGTTATTATACCACGAGGTGGTGACAATCATGTTGCTATTGACTTAATTGTGCAACATATTCGTACAAAACTTGGTCAGCACGATCTCTGCGAACTGTATTCCAACGTTTATGTCATGGAGTCATCATTCCAGGTATTCTTTGGATTTTAATTCTTTTGATTTCTTTTGGATGAATTCATTTTATCGGTTTGCTTGAAATACTAAATTGATCAATGACTTTCCACTGACTATTGACTTGGTACAAGTACAGCCAATGTATATGCATTTATTAGTATCACATACTATCTTCCGTAACCTCGCGTCACCTAATGTTGAAATAACCGATGCCCCACTTTTTCTGATTTGAGTTGAAAATTAATAATGATTGATGGTTATCATCCAGTATAATGAAACTAATAGTTTTTATCATGCACATTTTGTAGATACGAGGAATTCATACACTCATCCGAGACAAAGATATTTCCAAGCATGACTTCCTGTTTTATTCAGATCGCTTGATTCGTCTGGTAATTAATATATGATCACCATTAACCACAATCTTGCTGTTAGGGATCTTAATTGATTCATTTCATGAGCTGTCGGATCTAATTTGAAGGTTGTGGAGCACGGTTTAGGACGTTTGCCATTAGTGAGAAAGAGATAGTTACACCAACTGGTCAGCACGTACATCCCTTTCCTCATTGTTAAGTTTAATGTCAATTATTTCCTTGGAATGTGGTTTGTGAAAGTCTGATTTCTTATGTATGTTTATCTGGGGACTTAGACCTCCACTCCACTCTCTTGTTAACTTGCCAACTGTAATTCAGGATCTGTATACGCTGGAGTTGACTTTTGTCAAAAACTTTGTGGGGTTTCTATTATTCGGAGGTGAACATTTTTGGTACTTTGTTTTATTTAGTTACTAGTATCATCCATTTCAAAAAAGAATCCCTATTCGAGTGTAGCTTTTTATGTCATGTAGTATAAAAATTCAAAACTGTGTCTGAATAAGCTTCATTAGTTCTATGGCAACTCATGCATTGCAGTGGTGAGAGCATGGAAAATGCTCTTCGGGCTTGTTGTAAAGGAATAAAGATTGGAAAAATCTTGATCCATCGCGATGAAGATAATGGGCAGCAGGTAGTTTACACTTTACATTAGAGTCATAATTTCCATAAATAAATTAGTATGAGAAAAATGATAAATTATTGATTTTTCAACCAGTCGCTGATATACGAGAAGCTACCTCAAGATATTTCGGAACGGCATGTGTTACTCCTTGATCCTGTTCTTGCCACAGGTAATCTATGGGTCTAACTAAAATCAGACCTTAACAATATTGTTGTGCATTAGTTTTTCCGACACAAGACTGTACAAAATATTTTCATACCTGATAAGCTTTTTAGGTGAGTAGTTCTATATTCTTATTTTAAACTTCATCTGCCCATATTATCGCAATACTATGAAGCCCTTTTACTAGCACCCAATTTTATCTAATCTAGAGTGATCAATATTACTAGTTTGGATTTACAATTTGCAATTATGATGTGACTTAGTCTTTAATGCTTAACTTCATATTATCTTCTTTTGAAGGTAACTCAGCAAACCAAGCTATTGAGCTTCTGATACAAAAGGGAGTTCCGAATCCCACATCATTTTCCTGAACCTCATATCGGTCCGTCAATGAGAGTGAATAAATCTATGATCATGATCTAGAAGTAGTTTATTGGCCAGTCAGTTTAATGATGTATGTATTCTTATTTTCCAGGCTCCAGAAGGAATCCACTGCGTTTGCAAAAGGTTCCCAGCACTGACTATCGTGACTTCTGAGATTGACGCTTCAATAAATGGGAGAATCTTGTTATACCAGGGTTGGGTGAATTCGGTGATCGGTATTTTGGTACTGATGACTGATGTTTACGGATTCTCCTACAGTCAATAGTAGCAGATTAGGAAGGATTCTATTGTGCAAAATTGCTTTGGCCTCTGCAAATGCTAGTGAAGTGTAAAAAACCATTTAAACATTAGAAGTGAAAGTATCATAGATGTATTTAACATCGTTTGACCCTGACCCAGTTAACTCCAACTTATTCTATTGTGCTTGCTGCAAGTTCTGTTGTGCATTTGCTTTGGTACGATTCTACTCAGTACAACAACAAGGTAAAATAACAGCAGAATGAAATGATATTCAATTACATCTTCGGGAAGATTCCAGTTCCCACTATCAATGCAAGTTATGGGATTTAGCCTATTCAATTGATGAATATTGTAATTGATGAGTGGTTTATGGTTATCTGACTGAGAGTGGCGAAAAGGAACGGTTGATGGAGCTCCTGACTTCTGAGAGAGAGGCTCAGTGAGTGTTCGCCTGCAGCTCTGCAAAGAATCAGAACGTTCCTTGTCCACCTTCACTTGGGCAAATCTGACAATTACTAAACCATTAAATATGATCTCAAGTCTTCACAGTTTTTTCTTAGCCACAAAAACTGCTACTTTTTTTAAATGCAAAGAACCTGACTGCATGGAAATAATTTCAAGCAATTGCAGATATATTTTTGTTCATTTGTTCTTCAACACACAAACAGGTTTCAAGCAGTCATATACACAATTTATATTATTTTACACTAACCACTTATCCCTAGCCATTAGGCTGTAAAGATTGGGCAATGGAACTATCTTTGACTATCTTTTGATCGAGCTGTCAGTGCTTAAAAGACATATTTGACTATCTTTTGATCCATGGCACTGCTTACACACCAGCCTTCTCACATAAGTCCATTAAGTCTAAGGTCTACAATAACAAATGATAAAAACACATCAGTGGACTAAATGGTACTGATTGCCACAAGAGGAAAGAAAGCAATAAAACTAGGCAATACAAGGCACCACCTCATTGCTTGATAGAAAGAATTGTGTTACCTCAGGAACTGAAAGCTCAAGGCGGAATTTCGGACCATCATAATGATGCAACACTGGCCTAAAGTCGTCCTCCTCCAAGGCCTTGCAATTTTTTCTAATTCGGATGCGTACCTATCAAAAATCAAATAATACATGAATTTTTTGAATACCAAACTGACCTTCAAATTATGGAGAGTATGTTAGCGGTTTTCAGGTAAATATTGATTTACCTGAGCAGGGAACCTAGACTCGCCTTTGCACTTTTTATCCTCCCAGGCAGTTGGGTCAATGTTTGAACCCCCAAAACTTGCTGCCTGTAGCAATAAACATTCAAGATCACTCCAAGTCAAAACACATTATCAAAAAGAGATTTTTATTTTAGAATAGCTGTAAAATAAATCAAGCATGGTGGATTAAGCAGCAAAAACACATTGGAGTTTGACATGCAATACGAAAAAATGGAGTTTTGCTCATGGGTTATTCATGGAAATGTCGAACAAACAGAGAACAAATTCCAAATCTTCTGTAAAAATTTCCTTTGTAATTGTTTCTAGTGTCAAGCACAAAACTCTATTATTTTCCAAAGTTGCCTCAAAGTTATAATATCAAAATTCAAAAAAGGTTTAAAAAATAAACATAACATATAAAAGCAGCACATCATAGTGACATGTACAACGGACTGTTGTCTGGAATGACCAACAAGAGATAGAAAAGCCTAAGAGCGTACCTCAAATATGCCATGCAGTTGGTGAGTTGTATAGTTATACAGAAACAGTGGCAATCCTGGGGTTATCGCACGCACGGAATCCTTGTATCTCGGAGGCAGACCTGTAAAACAAAAACAGCGAACATCATCACCACAAAATGCAAAAAATACTCTTTCAAGAAAAGAAATCAATCTGCTTTTACATAACGGAAAGGAAAGGTGAAATACCAAATAAAAGCCTTTTTAAATCTTCCTGCATTGTGTCATTGTTACACACAAATATGTATCCTCCAAGTACCTCGTCACGAGGAAGCATCTCAGCAGCAGGCAAAGTCTTGAACCTTTTCTCATCAACGCTATTCAAATTGTTATCATTATTGTTTTTCTTATGAGCCTCTTGATTTTTCATTCCAGCATACTTGGTTGCAATGGTATTGCCATTGCCAAGAGGCCCAAGACTATTAATAACACTATTCTGATAAGCAGCATTTACATTATCATATCCATTCATGAATGGCCTCTTGTTAAAACTTTCAGTAAATTTTGAATCCTGATTTAACATATTAAAGTTGAAGTTTTCAAATTTACTTCCTTGATGAAACAGATTCGCCCTCGAACTTCCTAGACTTGTGGCTTTCGATACTTCAGTGTTATGGAATCTCACACCCTTGGCCCAACTCGGGTCAGCAAGTTTAGTGGCAGCCGTGGACCACTTGTGATCCTCAGCACCTTTGTTTTGCCCCCTCAGCTCATCACTAAATTTCCAAAAGCTATTTGTGTTCTCCATCTTGTCTTGAACAAATAAAAAACATAGATAAAATTAAAGAGTATGTAAAAGTGTGAAAAAGTCAGAAAGATTTTTTAATAAAAACGAGAAACATCCAACAGCATATTTACATCATCAAAATTGCTAATAGCTTTTTTAAACTAATAAATTCTAACAAAATTCATAGTTTAACAGTTTCAAATCTTGCATTCAAGAAATAAAAATATCTCAAATTTAATCCTCTCAGAAGAAAAGCCCTAACACCAAAGCCCGTCGAGAAATTGCGCATACCCTAAATTTGCTTATCACGAAATTGAACACTTCAACTCAGAATAAACCCTAGCACAAAAATCCAAACAGGTCAAACAAGATCGACAAATCAGAACACTCTCCCTACGAAAAACGTCAACATACCTCAAAGAAACCTTAATCAGACCACACACATCTCTACATCGATTAGATTACTACAATTCACAATTTCACATTTCAAATCAACCAATCCGTACACATTCGATAAACCCAGATGACAAATTCACAAACAAAAATAAAAAGTCGCTAGATTTAAGAGTTTGCTGAAGAAAGACGGTACCTTTAGAGCAGAAACTGGTGACTTGGTCAGCACAGATGAACTTAAAAGAGGTGTGCTGAAGAAGAGAGTAAATACAAAATGATCGCCATTCGGGACTGTACAGAATTTTATTACCATTCTACCCCTGGCGTTGGCTTAAATTACGTTTATACCATCAAATTTGCCATGGTTAGAAAATAACGTTCGATAAGCACGAAAATGCCAGTAAGGTATTTTAGGAAATGAAAAAGTTAGGAAATGAAATCCAAAGATTTTCAAATGCACTTCTAGAAATGATCTGTCAATCATGAAAGCAAAACAACAAATCCTTCTGTAAAGACACAAGTGAACAAATTGAAAACACAGCATCTCTAATCCGATCTGATGCGGAAGTATCAGCAAAAACTCAGGCTATTATTTCCGGAAGCCGGTGGGATCTCAAAATGCCACAACCTCCCAACAGATTTCACCAAATACTTCTTACATAAAAACTCCATAGCATAAATCTTTTCAACTCTTCTGTTCACATCATGTAAAAACACATGTGTCACACCTGGTTTTTTCCTGCCACGAGCCATGATCGCCGCAGAAAAGATCGCTCCCATCCTCCCTGGCGCCTCGGGAAAGTAACCTCTAGGTGCATCAATCATAATCAAATCCCATTCCTTGTCGTAAATTTTATCCGGCAAGTCAGGTAAAGCTAGACGACATCTCGTGTTGCCTTTTAATTTCACATCAGGGAGCGCGCACGCACGTTCCTTCTTATAAGACGATAGTAACATATCCGCATCAGATAGTCTTGTCGGATACTTAACAGTATGTACTTGTAAAATAGGTGCACGCGTAGTACTGAATGGACCCATTTAGGGTCCTCTTCAAGAAATATCGTTGTGCCTTTCGGATTAAAAGATGTCCACATCAACGAATCGTGCCCGAGCCCAAATACAAGAAAATTGCAAGGTGCAAGAGACATTAAAACATCAAAACTAACACGGATTTCAGCCAAAGATTGTTGCGGAACAATCGACGACGTTGCATAGTGAAGGAGTGCGGTGAGTTGCGTCGGTGTAGCGGACGGAATCTTATCATTTTGATTTGTTCCAATGGTGGTTAATAAACTTGTGGTAGAGTTGCAGCTATGGAAAGTGACAAGCCCACCGATCAGAACACCGGCTAGGAATCCGGCAATGAGGACAATGTAAATGAATTTAGGTTGCTGTAGAGGGATTTTGCGGATGGGTTTCATCATGGTTGAGCTCTTGATCAATCAGTTGTTCTGAATCTGATCATAAAGACGGCGTGGCGGCGATGGGGATGTGTGGATTAGTGGCAGGGGATGTTTTGTTTTTTTGTGAAATGTTTTTGTTACTTTGTTTGTTTGGATTCGGACGTAGACATGTTTTGTTGCAACACGTGCGATGTTTTCTCCGGTATTTATTGATTTTATCTTTACCAAGTCTATTGATACAATTTTTGTTATTTAATGTAACGATGTGATTTCATTTTTTTGAAATCTTAAATATTTATCAAAATTAAGAGCATTGGTTAAGATGTGATTTGGATGATTTTGTGTTAATTGTAATTAATTGTCCAATATTTGGTATTTTCAATATGAATATTAGGTTATCTCATTATTGATAAATTGAGAAATTTATAGATATAATAAAATCTGAATAAAGCCAATATAGGTGTGAAAATAAACTATATATTTTACTTACCCAAGAAATTTAATATCAAATATTTATAGAAATATGCGGTGAATTAATATAATTTTTATTATTCCATTAGTAAAACCACGTCATTGTTTGAATGATTTTATCTGTTCTTAAATGTCCGGATCCAAAAGAATCAAGAGATATGAGCTTCAAAGGTGATGTTTTGCAAATTTCTTAATTTATAATAAAATCGATTAGGATCTTGTATTGCTAATAACAAGTTGCACCCAATAACAAAATTTCAACCGTTGATTTCTATCAATCCAACGGATGAGATTAAAAACAAAAAACCTCCGGATCCAACCGCCCCATGTTTTTCGCAAATCCAACCGCAAACTTTAATAAAAAATAACTTTAATCTCAACCGTCAAATTAATCAAATCAACGGATGATATTTCGTCCAACCGTTTCACAAATACTTAATATCCTCCTACAACTTAACCCAGTAAAGCTATATGGTTTTAACTTATTTCAAGTAAAAACGACGTCGTTTTAATTTAGATTCTTTACGAAGTCTAAATTTTGATTGTACCATGTGTTTAGTTAATTTAAAAGTTCAAAAATTAATTTGAATTATGTAGTACCCAATTAATTTTCAACGTACAAGTCAACGGGTAAATAAATTCATAGCCTACTTCTTTTCTAAATACGGAGTAATGTATAGCTTTCCAAAAATGTAATAGCGGAAAGAGAATGTTGAAAATGAAGTCTGAGAGCATGTCGTCGCTAAAGGGAGTTACTGATAACTGAAGGATGTCTTTAATCGTTGCTAAAGTTAGTAGCGACAGTACGCTGCGTTTTATTGGGGCGCGATGATTCAGTTTAAATGATGATCCGATGGCTTGGATAAAAGAGGCAGATCGAACGGCTGACGTTCATTCTGGAGATCATATGAAAGGGAAAGCAACTTAATTTAGGGAACAATCAAGTTCTAGCGAAATTGCGCGAACAAACGAATTAATAATTGTTTGTGACTGTTGGGAGGAAACAAACATCGACTTTATTTAGGATTATGTTTTCCACTGCTTGTTTTCTAAGGATATACAAAACGGCAATAAAGCTGCGTTTTTGAGTGAGGTGCTGCTGTTTGTTCTTGAAGTCAGGATTGCGTGTATCTAAACTATTGACTACAAGTTGGTTGTGATAAGACGAAGACAAGGAAAGACATCAATTTGAACATGGAGAAGAATGAAGCAGTTGATGATGGAACGATTCTTACCAAAGGATTATGAACTAATTCTTTACAGGATGTATATTGAGTGTATCCAGGAAAGGAGGAGAGTTGCTGACTATACAACAACATTTCTACGCTTGTCTGAGCGAAATGAGTTGAATGAATCAGAAAGTCAAAAGGTTGCTAGATATGTAAGTGGTTTGAAAAGCTCTATCCAGGAGAAGATGGGTCTACAGACTATGTGGACAGTAGCTGAGGCGTCGAGTCTAGCACTGAAGGCTGAGCTAATGGAAAAATCTCCTTGTGCTTTTCAACCATTCCGTAGATACACACCTCAAATTGAAAATGAGCATGTGGTTGACAATGACAAATCACCTGAAACAAATGAGCATAACGAAGGGGATCGTATTAATATGACTTTCAAGAGGAGGCAACTGAGATGGTGAATTGTGTTCTGCAAAGAAATTTGTTCACATCAAAAGATGAGGGGCAATGAATTGAACTTATTCAAGACAACTTGTTCTATTCAGAATAAGTTTTACAATTTAATTATCGATAATGGCAGTGTCGAGTATCTCGTCTCACAAAAGTTGGTGGAGTATTTAAAGCTTCCCACTAAGCCTCATGAGAAACCGTATGCATTGGGATGAGTGACTGAAGGCACTCAAATTAAGGTAAAACGAACTTGTAAAGTCCCTCTCTCTATCGGAATGCATTATAAAGAGAATGTACTTTGTGAAGTTTTAGATATGGACGTGTGTCATATTTTACTTGGTCGTCCTTGGCAATGTGACAATGATGTTACTTATAAAGAACATGACAATGTGATGCTCTTTTCTTGGGAAGTTCGTAAGATTGCTATGACATCAGTATTATATTTCAACCGAAACTCGAATGTTAGTGGATCAAATTCCTTGATAATAATGCATGATGAGAAAAGTTGACTGTAGCTGAAGATGTGGTGGTAATTGTGGAAGATGAGTTTGAAGTGCAACTGGAGAATGTAGATACTAAGAGCAAAACGGTGGCATGCAAGCATAGTCGAGCGGACGAGGCTTCACTTGCAAGAGAAAACTTGGGTAGAGTTTTTCACAAGTGGAGGAGACTGATACAGGTCAAATATGGGCTTTAACTTAATTTTTATATTTGTCCCACATTGCTAATATTAGTTAGACTTAGATAATTATTTACTATTTAAAGTTTGTTTTATTCATGTATTTATCATCTCTTTTATCCCTAATAAAATCATGTTTTTAATATTATCTAGTTAATTCCTAGATTTATCCTTTCCAATCCATTGCTTGTGCTTTTGGTTTTTATATCCTTCTCCGATCGCATCGCTTGTGCTTTCGGTCATTTATCCTAAACTTCCGCTTCATCACAAAGGAAACGAGGAGGAGTTGCTTCGTGACTTCACCCATGCATCTATGCACTCCGAGTGGAACGTATGCCCACACGATGCGAGCTTTCGGATTTCCTTGTCAATCTCAAAAGGAGATATGCATATTCTGCAATCCCTTTCAGTACTTTCACTTGAGAAACTGATATTGAATTGATCAATGAGAATTCCACCATACACTCCCCTTGGTTCGGATCATCATCAACATCTTGGTGATGGTGGCTTGGGACATCATCTGAAAAGGCTTTCCACGTCAGGGCACAAGCAGCGATTATCAGTAAACCACCAAGAACTAAACCAACAATTAGACTTACCAGACCATGATTAGATTCGTCCGGCTTGTCTTCAATATGTTTAGAAGTTATGTCTGGATGATTATTAGATTCTCATTTCAAATATGACTTTATACCTGATCTTCACTTATTTCATTAATACAACAATCCAAAACTCAACTATCACCTTCAAATAATTATTATTATGTTATAGAAAAATGTGCAATACATATGCACATACGTGCAATACATATGCAAATACGTGCAGTACATATATTGAGCAAGAAATAAAATGTATTATGTTATTACCCTAAGTCTGTTGCTTCTACGTTCAAAATTATTACTTCTACAGTTTTACTCTTTTGAGTTCTTATATGCAATATTTACATTATCAAACCCATTCAGTACAAATGAAATCTGTCTGATGATCATAATGTTGTATACAAAGTGATACCAAATCTTTACTTGCTAACTGTACTAAAAACTGAGTGCATGTATTACCTAATACATTTTTACTTAAGTCCTAAGCAAATTCTTCTATAACTTGTTTCTTATTGGCAGTGAACATGCGTATATTTTAAACTATGGGCCTTCCACACAACGCACGCGAGGAGGAGGTGCTTCGCGACTCCACCCATGCGTCTATGCACTCCGAGTGGAATGTATGCCCACACGATGTGAGCTGCCGGATTTCCTCGTCGAACACAAAAGGAGATATGTATATGCTGCAATCACCTTCAATGCTTTCACTTGAGAAAACCGATACTGGATATATCCTTGGGAATTCCACTGTAGCTTCCCCTGGTTCGGAATATCAACTACATCTTGGTGTCTTGGAACATCATCTGAAAACGCCATCCACATTAGGGCGCATAATGCAATGATCAGTAAACCACCAAGAACGATTAGACGTTTCTTATCAGGATCAGGATTTGATTCCTCTGGCTGTTCCAGGATGAGAAGTGATGAGTACTAATAGGCAGATGACATTATTCTTCTTCTTTTTCTCACTGGGTTTTTTCTTCACGCATATATGATGATTAATTGATGCGTTTACAGAAGCAGGTTTTGTAGTTTGAGTCATAGGTTAATCTACTTTCATTTTATCTAAATCTAGGCATACATTTTTATCTAAATCTAGAATTGTCTAATGAAATGAACAATTCAAATGCTGATTGTAAAACTAGCTAGTTACGTCTTTGATTTTCTGTCCACATTTGATTTTCTGTCCACACATCTGATTTTTGATATTCTGTTCCATAGTTGCTGACATGTTTGAGAGTTCGTTTTGCTGATTATGTATCGAATTAATCATGTTTCATCAATTGATGGACGATGTGCAATCATTCCTCAAATGGAAAATTGGATCAGATGTCATCCAAGTTATCTTAGATCGCATGTCAAAATTGATTCAGCAACAATAACAAAGCTGATTTCTTTTCAAGCGTCAGTGATATCAGACGACTTCTGTGAAAGTGACCGTTGATAAAGTTAAAGTTAAATCTGGTAGATTGCTGCTTAAGCAATTGATATTCAAAAGACGGTTTGGCGCTTGGTTCGATTGAAGGAATTGGCTCGGTTCATTTGGCTTGGTTCAGTCGGTTAAGTATACAAACAATTGAATTCGCCCGCCTTCATCATTATTTGAACTTTCTTGCAGCTAGAGTTAGTGATAGAAAAACGCTAAGTTACAGTAGATAGGAATTGTAAAGGTGCTGTGTAGAGGGAGTGAATCAGTGGAGGTGGTGAGCTGTAGATTCTGATATTCCGACGTAGGTTTTCAATGCCCCTTTCACAACATGCAACAAGCGTTACTCCCTGCATGTTTAATAGTACACCAAACAATTTTCACTACAACATCTATGAGAATTAGAACTCACCATCCAGCCATGTTGAAATTGATCGTTTGGCAGCCCTAAGTGTGGCATAATTAACCAGCTGTGTATTGACTATTATCAATCGGAAAGTTATAATAAATCGGAAAGTTATAATAATTGAGTGTACCGGAACGGCGGAACATACATTAGAAAGTATAAGACCATCTTTGGTGTGAGCACTGGCACGCTACGAAAACATGGCATAATAATTAGTTGCCATCATGATTTGATATTAATTGTATGATCATTTTGTATGATTGAAAACTGAACGTAACATCTTACGTATGATCATTTTCTAGCTAGTAATAGAGCGGTTTTTGTACAGCGTACGTATGATACATGAGAAATGGATTCAAGATATTGAATAGGAAATTATCTGATTTATACTTTTTATGTACTATATTGATACAAAAGTGTGAATATTAGCTGTATTTAATGTTGAACACTTAGTGGAGTATCATTTTAATACCGAGAAATTGATAAATAAGATTCGTTGATTTCAATAGAAATATCAAAATTTTAACATAAAAGAAAAACCCTCATTTTGTTTATTAAATATTAAAAAACCGTCTCACAAAATAATGAAAATAAGTTTATATAGAAAACCCTAAAATAAAATAAATCATAACTAAATTAAGTGACCCATAACCCACTTAAATGGGCCGCGACTTTAATTGAGGGAAAGAAAAAATGATTAATTATCACATTTTGTTTAAAGATAAGTAATCTGATATGGGAGAACAGGTAATTTTTCGTGAGACGGAGGGATGTCATCTCAATTTATTTTCATTAATCCAACGGTTGATATTGAAAGTTGTCAATTCTCAATTGCCAAGTATTTTTTACTAGTTCATTACTAGATTAAATAAAAATTATTTTTAATCTCAACAGTTAGATTAATGAAGTCAACAATTGAAATATTATATTATATCCCACAAAAATCACATGTCCTCCTTAAATTAAACCAACACATACATAAAAACATCATCTTAATATACTTTTTTACATTCGTAACGAGTGATGTGTATTTGAGAAAAATCCAAAGTATCCCTTATCTTGAATTGTACCATGCATGTCATTAAAAACGTATAATTAAAAATAGCAATAAATCAATGGAGTTACTTTTTTATTCAAACTTGATATACACTTCGTTATTATAATTTTGGGAACACTTCGATTTTCTTCTTATTGCAATTTGTGAAAATAAATTCTGCATGTTGAAATAATCCAGCTGATGGCACACAGAAAAATGATTTATTATGTATAGTAATTTATTTTAATTACTACACCTCAATTTTTATGTTAAATGGATTAAATGATATTCGAAGATTTTTTCCTATTAGAACAGATTTTCCACCGTAAATAACAATACCCATTTATTATTTCCAAGTAATAAAAATATTCAAATCACAAAGTCTATTATTCAAAATTCTTAAATAAAATTCATTTACATTACCCATTGAATCCCATAAAAAATTCCAGCATCAAAATTACAATCCAAAAACGATGGAGACCAAAACCTTCCTCTCCTCTGCATTCTCTCATCTGTTCTTCATTCATTACGAAGGAGACCGACGCGCAACTCGTAAGAATTTCTATAGCAAAACGTGCCCCAACGTCGAATCCATAGTCAAAAAAGCCGTGTACAACAAATTCCTAACAACATTTGCCACCATCCCCGGCACGCTCAGGCTCTTCCAACATGACTGTTTTGTAGACGTAATGTCCTGTTACATTTCAATCCAAGTAACATATGTATATTGTTAGTATTTTTTGTCACTGATTTGATGCATTAATTTTACAGGGATGCGATGCGTCGCTAATGATACAATCGCCAAACGGAGACGCCGAAAGGGATCACGAGGATAATCAGTCAATCTCCGGAGACGCATTTGACACCATCATAAAAGTCAAGGAAGCTGTCGAAGCCGAGTGTCCTGGCGTAGTCTCTTGCGCTGACATAATGGCCTTAGCCGCTCGGGACGTCGTCGTTCTGGTATCTCAAATTCTCCAAAATCACATCCACTCACCTCATTTAACCATATTTACACTTACGTCCTTCAAGTTTAAAAATGACATGAAATTGGTCATTATTATTACCAGGCGAAGGGCCCGAATTTCGAGGTCGAACTCGGAAGGAGGGACGGACACGTGTCAAGCAAATCACACGCAGAAGGGAAGCTTCCACATCCCAACTTCAACTACGCCGATCTAATCTCCATGTTCGCCGAAAACAACCTCACCGCCACCGATATGATCGCCTTATCCGGCGCGCACACAATCGGCTTCTCACACTGCAAATTCTTCGCCGATCGGATCCACACATCACCAACCGATCCAACTCTAGACCCGACCTACACTAAACAATTGCAAAACGTATGTCCGGCGAACGTGGATCCTTTTCTGGTGGTGGATATGGATCCGGCGACGCCGAGGCGGTTTGATAATTCGTATTTTAAAGAATTGAAGTTGAAAAAGGGATTGTTTAAGTCGGATTCGGTGCTTGTTGAAGATGAGAGGCCGAGAGCGACTGTGGAGAGATTTGCGAATGATGTGAATGCGTTTTATAGTGCGTTTGTGGAGGCGATGAAGAAGTTGGGGAGAGTTGGAGTGTTGACCGGAAGTCAAGGTGAGATCCGCACTGACTGCAGTCGGTTTAATTCTTGATTGAAAAATTAGGCTCCAATTGCAAATGAGGTCGTTTTGATATTTTGGTTTAAATTATTTGATATATTTTTATATTTAAAATTCAATTTAGATAAAAATTAAATAAAAAAATCCATCCGACCGATCCCCAAATCGATCCGATTCGATATTTGTATTTAAATTCGTTCACTACTCCGCATAGTCAAAATGACTCAAAAAGACGACAGCAATAGCAACAGGCTCGCGCCGAGCCGAGCCGCCATTAAAAACAAGGACCGTCACCTTGAAGTCGATGGCCGAGGACGACGCATCCGTTCACCGCCACATTGCGCCGCTAGGATATTCAAACTCACTCGCGAAATGGGTTACAAAACCGAAGGCGAAACTATTCAGTGGCTGACTGGCTGTTGTATCAAGCTGAGTCTGCTATCGTCGCCGCTACCGGCTCCGGCGTCGTTCCGGCTTTAATGTGTCAGTTTCCGCAGCCGGTTCAGTTAGGGTTTCTCACTGGTGAGAATGAGAGGTTAAGTTGCCAGCTGAAATTGGGGCCTTCTGATATGAGGCAGATGAGTAGCAAGTCTTTATATATAAATGGTGAGTGGCCGTTGCTAGGGTTGGAGCTGGGACTTTCTGGTGATGCACGTGTTAAGGATTTTGAGACACCATCAGATGAATCACGAGAGCTTACAGCAACAATAACAGAATGAATGAGAAGTTGCTCAATTTATTTTCTGTCTGCGAGGTTTTGTTTGGATGTTATTTTGTTCATGCATGAGGGAAAACATCAGTGATCATAGAATTAATTCTGTTCTGTTTTTTGGTAAGATTCTTTGATATTTCGGCAAGCGTCAGTTTTTAAAATATTAGGTAGTTATTCACATAATGCTGATAGTGACAGTGCTTTTTGCAATGCAGTATCCAATTTCAGTTATTCGTTCATTAGGATTGCTATTTTGTATCTTCAAGTGTTCGTCCTCTCTCAGTCAACAAGCGCCAAGTTGTGCTTGACTTTCTCTAGCTATGCTTTTGCTTGAGATTACGTGATGCTTCCTAATGTAAATTCAATAGTATCTCAGTATGGTAAACTGTAGCAAATGTTGAAGAATGATGAGCATGTTTGATGTTTCAGTGTGCCTCCTATACTATTGTCCAAGTACCTAGACTGCTATGCATGCCTCTCAAGTTCACTGTGCTCCTGGAAGATCATATACAGTGTATTACCTCTCCAATGGCCTCACAATGTTTTTGATTCTGATAACTGAGGCCGTAATGCGTTAAATGTATTTCTCTTTGCCCCTAGCCCTTTTCATTTCACCTATCTTTTAAACAAGAGTTGACATGGTTACAGAACAATTGGCCGGAGTCTAATACTATTATAAGTTGTCTAAATGTATAAAAAGTAAAAACAATGAAAAAAATGTAGTAAAATATCTTGTAAAATGATGTTTCCATGATTGATGCAAGAAAATTTAACATTGCTGATAAACAGAACAGCCATCCTCAGCTAAAAGGAATTCTAAAAGAAGAGACGAGCACCGAGTGTCTACAATGACTAGTTCATCCTCTGCGCAGCTTCCTTGCTAGAACCCTCTCCTTGGCCTTGGTCTTAGCTTGTGATTTGGATCCCATAATTCCACCACCCCACTTCTTACGGAATTCTTCATACTTGTCATTGAAGTTGGCCTGAGATGAGATTAAAATGTTAGAATGTGAAAACCAAACATGGGTTAAGAAGTGAGTACTTAAAAATGATATACCTTGATTGCTTCCAAAACTCGGCTGAACTCCACCTTGTCTTCATTCTTGACGGTGGTCAAGCATAAAACTGATGCAGTTTTCTTGTGCACAATCTGTATGAAATTATGTATTGCATTAGGAATCATAATTAAAATTTTGCCGTTTAATCTAATATTGGTAGAAAAATACCGTTCCAAGACGTGCTTTGCCCTTTACGATGCAGTATGGCACCTCCATCTTTTTGCATAGAGCAGGCAACCATACCACGAGCTCAATAGGATCTACATCATGAGCTATGATCACAAGCTGAGCCTTTTTCTGAAAATACCAATTGGAATTCAGTAATTAAACATAATAGAAGGGGTTAGCTCAGTTGGTAAGAGCCGGAGCTAAAAGGGCCACCACTGGAGCCAACCCGGGTTCGATTCCTGATGGGGGCAGGACAGGGGTTCTGCGGGGTTAGGGTAGAGGGGAATAATTTAATTGGCTTGAGAATGGGGATTGTCCATTCCTTGACCAATTTTAAAAAAAAAAAAAAAAAAGAGCAGATAAAAATGATACAATCAATAAACAAAACCAAATCACCTGTTCAATCAAGTAAGTCACATGGTTTAGTCCATACTTTACGACTATGGGCTTTTTGGCCTCCACTGGCTTTCCTTCAGCCTCAGACTGTGCAGTTTTAAGCAATCGCTCTTTCTTAGCTGCGTTATCCTCAGGACGGTACTTTAGAAGCATCTTGAACAGGTTGGTAGCTGGTTTTCAAAAAGTCAATTCATATCACTTTAAACAAACTATGATAAATCTCAAAGAACAATTTCTAAACTAAAAATTATACATTTTTATAACCCAAACCTCATTTTAAATTTGATTTTGTACAAATACTAAGCAATCTCAGGAGATTATCCTAGGAATGACATTAATTTAATCTTATATGCACAATTAACTGTGTTAATGGATAGCAAAGTCTAACAACTGAACCCATATTCTCACTTAGCAACTAACAGTGCAAAGGTGTATAATACAAATAATTTACATCATGAACCACCACAAAAAACTCATTGATCTAACAAATGAATAGATATAACATGCAAAGGAGTATTATATGCAAATAATTTACAAACCTATATTCTTATCAAGCGTTTTGGTAAACTGATTTAATGCCGGTGGAACCTTCAACCTCTGCTTGAGAATTCTCTTCTTCCTCTGAATCTGAACAGTCTTAGGAAACTTAACATATCTAGTCAAATCCCTCTTAGGGGGCAATGCACCTCCAATTCCAAATTGCTTTGGCCTTTTCTCAAACAATGGGTTCAACACTTTCTCCTACACACATAATCACACACCAAATCAGCACTCAAAATCAATCACAATCAATACAGTGATACACTATCAAATTCAAACTCAATTGGTAGTTCAGTACCTGCTTCTTCTTTGGTGCCACAGCCTTTCCTCCCTTCTTCGGCGCCTGAAAAACATCACATTTTTAGATATAAATTCGAGTTGCAAACCGCAGAAAGATCACGAGATTGAAGCTTACCATTTCGCTGCTATGTACGGTCTTCGGAAGTCGTCTCAATTGAACGAAACCCTAGACTCACCTGGATCTCAACGGACGCGATTATATACGATTATCGGTTCGGCCCATTTAATATTGGGCTCGGCCCAGTAAAGCGAATCTTCAACGGCTCGTTAGTTTTACAACCAACGATCAAAACGTATAGAACTTGTTTCTAAATTTCAAATCCTTTCTAAGATTTGATCTAAACTGCTAGTAACATTAATGTCAAGTAAACTAAATATTTCCTAATTCTAACTGGATTTCTAAAATGCTTCTATAAATACAGAATCCAGTTCACCTGTCTGATTGTTCAACACACATCATACTTCAGACTTCAAATTGATTGTTCTTCAGACGTCCATCTCTGATCTGTTCAGTTCCTCAAGCGTACATTCAGCCCAATTTGATCAATGTATGTTGATCGTTCTTCGTTCTGATATTTTGATTTGTCAAATTGTTGATGGGTTTTTGTAATTGGAATGAAAAGATTGAATCTTTATCTTAAAGTTTGGTTCTTTCTGTCTCTTGCAGTTTTGATAATGGCGAGAAGAAAGAGTGGGAAAAAGCCTGCCCCAAAGAAAAGGTTGCCAAAGCTTGATACCCAGTTCGCTTGTCCATTCTGCAACCACTCGGAGAGTGTCGAATACACAGTGTAAGTCATACTCGTCCAATCCAGCCTTCTTTATTTTTCAAATTGTATTTATAAATTGAAGCTTTAATTAAGTTGGATCTTTCTGTGATTGTTGCAGTGACAAGAAACTGAAGATTGGTGAAGTATCCTGCTGGAAGTGCAAAGAGTCTTACTGTACTAAGATAAACTGTTTGACAGAGGCTATTGATGTATACAGCGAGTGGCTCGATGCTTGCGAGACTGTTAATAACTCCGGCCGTGATGTCAGAAAAGGAGAAAAGACTGTGATCGCTCGACCTGCACGCGGGAAGATGATTATTGATTTGGAAGATGATTAAACACTTCTTGGATGTGAAGCTGCAAACAATGAGTATCTGAACACACATTCAAACTAATCTACATAGGCCTAGGTAGCAGTGACAGTTGATAGATTACTAGATTAATGTTGGGTTTGGAATGTAGGGTTTATGATTCAAAGTGATCCTTTTTCATTCTTGTTGATGTTATGAATTCTCTCTGTATACAAACTTGTTTCTTGTTTCACCAAGAAATTATTGAATGAAATGTAAAAAAGTAAACTTTAGGGGTCAATGTTCAATTTTGGAAAAATACGATCTTCAGTGATTTACGTCGATGCGAATTGCGATGAACCCTAATTCTCCAGATCGGAACGATCGATGACGTCGTCTTGGTTCTCAGCATTTGCTTTCCTTCTTTTGATTTCGTCGGCGTTCGCAGCCTCTGACGTTCCGTTCATCGTCCTGCATAAGAAGGCGTCGCTCAACCGGATCAAACCGGACGTCGAACGCGTTTTGGTATCCATTGATATCTACAATGAAGGAACCACGTAAATCGCCAAAATCGATCTTTAACTTAAAATGCATGTTTGGGATTTTGTAGTCAAGGTTATGGAATTGTTGGCTTCAATGCGATTGATCGATTTTGTTTTGAATTTGATGTGGATGAGTAGTTTAGGAGTTTTTATGGATTTTGAAGTTTTCCATTGACTGTTTGATCACCGCATAGGGTTGAAATGAGAGTAGTTTTGAAAATTATTCACTTCATGAATTTGTATTGCATTTCAATTTTGGCTGTTCGCAGCTTGTGAGTAGAATCCATTTGTTCACGTGGATGTATTTTTTGTATATGCACCCGCATTTGATTTTGAATAGATGAAGACAGCTCCTTTGGAGTTGCTGGCTTAGTATTAATTGCTTGATTGGTTGCATGTTTGATCAAACATTGTGTGTTGCGTACATTGCAGAACAGTGTATGATGTAAGCCTGACTGACAGTAGCTGGCCTAAAGATTCATTTACTGTTGTGGTGGCAATCTTTCAATCTCGTGGGAGAAGCTTGATGTGTAAGTTTTCAATGCTACTGCAATTTCATCTAGAAATGACCTTGCGATTTGAATTGTTAGTAATCGAGGCTTATGGTGTATTAGTGGAAGTGTTGTATCACACTCCTTTGAATTGGAAGCTAAGGAGAAAGGATTGTTTCATGGTGCTCCGGCGGTTGTTACATTCCGCATCCCAACTGAAGCTGTGCTGCAGGTGCGATGCTTGTTGTTTACTATATTATTAATCTTATTCTTTGAAACAACTTTCGTGACACTGCTGTATTTTATTTCAGGAGGCATATTCTACCCCGCTATTGCCTTCGGACATTCTTGCTGACAGACCTGCTGAAAGCAAACTTTTAGTGGTGAACATTTTTTTGAGTTTTACTGTGCACTTGTGTGGTTCATTTATTTGTATCTCTGACTGACTGTTTCGTTTTGGATCTGTTCTAAATTTGATGGATAAACCCACTCCACAGGCTAAGGTATGAAGCTACTCCAGTTATTATTTATTTCCTGTGTCAACATTTCCAACAATATAATATTTTACTAATTGGGGAATTATTTAATACCTCTTGAATATTAGCATCATACATAATCTTTGATTTTGCTATCCGCAGAGGTTGTTGGATAACTATGGATCAAAAGTAGCTGCAGTAAGCCTTGTTGTATTATTTGCTATGCTCATCAATTCGCCATCCAAATCCAGCGGTTCAAAAGGAAGCAAGAAGAGGCACTAATATCATCGACATCCTTGTTTTTTCAACCATGATTGTTTGTTAAAATGGAAATCATTTTCCCAGGGTCCTGTACCAACACTGAGATCTGTTCAAACCATTTACAGAGAAAACAATATTTTTAAAAGTATTCTCTGTATCACTTTCGAGAAATGTGTTAGACACAATCATCAAATGTTAGAGGTCCCAAATTAGTAAAAAGTTTAGCCATAATTGGCAAAGTTTGCTGATTGAAATAAAATAAATTAAAATCTTGTAGTAAATTTGTTGATCTTAATGATTTTTGAACAGAGCAACAGCTGGGGCAGGAACACCAGGGAGCTAAGTCTCGTCCATTCACTTTATTTTCTAAATTAAGATTCGGAGAAGTCAGAGCTAAAAATAGTCATTCTCAAATTTTTATGAAAACCAAAGCAATTTATAGCTAGAAATCCATTTATAATAAATGAATCATATTCACAACTACACAATTTCAGTGTAACATTTATTTCAAACTCCAGCCTTTGGCTTTTGTTACTCTGTATCCAAATCCTATCCAACCGTTAGACAATTAATAATTCCATTTTACCAAAAACAATATAAAACGCAAAAAACGTTAAACATTTCCCGCCGTTGAAAAAAACCGAAGAAAGCTGAGAGCCAATCTTCTTTCCAGTCCTTACAATCGGCATATGACAAGTTTTTCCGGTGAATACACCTCCGCAACGATCTCCTCCGCCTGCATTCTAGCCAGAATCTTCAAGGGAGTTTCGAACTTGGTTTGTTATGGGGAAGAAGAAGGAGATCATCAGATTAGAGCCAGAATCCGTCATACCTGTTCTTAAACCTAAGCTCGTCTCCGCTTTGGCGGATCACATCGGTGCGTACGGAGGATTAACATTTTCACACATCAAAATTCTCACAGCTAAATTTCATTCAGATTTAAATAATTATATTTTTGAGATATTATCTATATATATATGCAGAGACGAAATCCGAGAGGGATGAATTCAGGAAGCTGTGTATGAGAGTTGAGTACACCATTCGGGCTTGGTATAATCTTCAATTCGAAGATTTGATGGTACAAAATATGCCTGCAAATGTCTTCTTCAATCCTTGAAACGAGAAGCTGGTTTTGATATCATTTATAATTAACTTGTAGCAACTTTACTCATTATTTGATCCGATACACGGAGCAAAAAAGCTCGAACAGCAACATTTATCGAAGGAAGAGATTGATGAATTAGAAATGGATTTTTTACAACATGTGTTTCAGGTACTTGTGCTAGTACTCCTCTCTCCATTTGATGATGTTTTGTACTTGAATGTAAATACTCTGGTTATTACTCTTGGCATTATTTCCGGCAGGTTATGGAGAAGAGCAACTTTAAAATAGCGACGGATCATGAGATTAATATTGCGTTATCCGGGCAATACCGCCTGAATCTTCCAATAGTAGTTGACGAATCAAAGGTTGGAACTTGGGATTTTTTTTTTTTATGGTGTAAATAGTTTTACTCACTTTTTCTCATTCAGCTCGATACAGAAATTCTTAAGAGATTCTTCGCAAAGCATCCGCATCAGAATCTCCCTCATTTTGCCGAAAAGGTAATTCTTAAAATTTTCGAACACTTGAACATTTGGTAAATCAATTTTTATCAGCTCTGCTGGAAATCTTTACATAACATGTCATTTTTCTTGAATTACTAAATGATATCAGTACATCATCTTTCGACGGGGATTTGGGATTGACCACATGACAGCATATTTCTTCAATGCAAAAATAAACACAATTATAGCGCGTGCCTGGCGAGGTTTCCTGAAAGTGACCGGGTATATTGTTATTTCTGAGACCATTATATGCATACAATCACCATAAAAATAAATCATCTCCGGACAAAGTTGTGTACCTGTTGCTTATTTTCAGGTTAAAAGGACTTATATACGGAAAGAAGCGCGGTTATGCTAGAAATCAAGACGAGTCAAACGACATAAGCATCGAAGTAGAGCAAGAAAGCCTGTTTGTGGAACGGATACGAATAGAAAGAATGAAACTAAGGTATTCCGCACAACCCAGTTACCTAAAAAGGATTTTTACGATGTTCCGATGATCATAGTTTATACAAACTTACAGCACTTACAATGTTTCTGCAGCAATTTTAATCTTCTCAAGCAGGTTACCATCCAAGAACCTACATTTGACAGAATGATTGTTCTCTACAGGTTATATGCCTGATAATATAAATCATTACTCAATATTTTCAGAATTATCTTAAATTCGACAACTTTTCAGGCGAGTAAATACCAGAGGAATTTACTTGAAACATTTCAAGAACATCCCAATGGCAGATATGGAAATAGTACTTGTAAGATTTACTGATTCTGCCATTGTTTTTTTAGTCTCAGAATTTTTGTTAAACTTTCTGACAAACTGTTCTGCTGTAGCCAGAAAAGAAAAATCCGAGCTTAACCCCGACGGATTGGGTCAAGTTTTTAGTTTCTGCAGTCATCGGTCTGGTAAGTTCTCAGACATCATAAAATATCTGCAGCATCATTTTTGTTTTCATATCCATATTGACCTACATTTTGCAGTTCACTGTAGCAAAATCACTTACCATGAAGAAAACTGACATTTGGGTTATTTTCGCCATCCTCTTCGCGCTATGTAGCTACTGTGTTAAAACATACTTCACGTAAGTACATGACGCAAAATTGTAATTTTTTGACTGGGTAAATTTCTTCCATGATATTTACAAGAATCGATATACATGACCTGCAGGTTTCAAAGTAACTTAGTAAATTATCAGAGCTTGATTACAAGATCTGTATACGAGAAACAACTAGACAGCGGAAGAGGAACTCTTTTGCACTTATGCGATGAGGTCATTCAACAAGAGGTAGGAAATAATAAAATGCACTCCAGAAATTCCTTCTTCAAATAATGCCGCAAACTTGATGTTGCAGGTCAAAGAAGTGATTGTTGCGTACTATCTTCTGATGGTAAAAGGCAAGGCCACCAGAAAGGTATAAGTACCATTCACATTGTATAAATTTCTGGAACTTTAGCGTCTGATGGTCTTCTTACATGAAACAGGAACTTGACTCACATTGCGAGGAATTAATAAAGTCCAGTTCAATGAAAGCTGCAACTTTGACGTGGATGATGCTGTTCGGAAGCTGGAGAAGCTTGGAATAGTTTCTCAGGTACAAGACTATGGTCCAAAACGCAACAACTCCACAAAAGTATTAGCATCCAGTAAGTAACAAATAATAATGCCTCAACTGATTTCAGGATGCATCAGGAAAGTACTCTTGTGTGTCTTTGGAGGAAGCAAATGATATCATCGGCACAACGACAGAAGAAGTTGTCCTTAAGGCGAATCAGGAGGAAGATGAATCAAACGGTCTCGTGAGGGAAAAGTCCTACTCATCGCGATTAGCAAGAAATAATTCTGAATCCTCAGCAGAAAGGTCAGGGTACATGGATGCGGTGTATGAGTCTGTTTTCCCAATTTAAAGCATCAGCCTCATCTCACTCGTTCGCTTGCCACCACTATAAAAGTAGAAGTCATGTCGGAAAAATTAGTAAGGAACTATACGATCACTGGCTCACTGCTAATCCGACCATGTAAGATTACTAGAAAATATAAACGATATTCTAACAAACGAATAAGAAAAAAATGAAATTTCATTTCCATTTGGTGGAATTTTCAAGGCCAAGTCATGTGTCAGACAATATTTTTCTGTTTCAATACGAAAAAATATTTCGGAAAATTTTGGCAGTTCTTTTACACTCTTATGTTCCCATACTTGAAAACGGAAGAAAATGTATGCGCAGAAGTTTTGCACGGACCTGGTTTAAAAACACCGAGGTAGACAAAGCAAGACTTGCAATTTTCTTTATCGAGAAGCGTTAAATAACTGGCTTCCAAGGGTGACAGTTGGAGTTTGCTCGCCCATCACAACGGTCAAACTCACTTCTTTCTCATATATACGGTTAAGTTCCGTTTCAACATAGTTCATAGTAGGTCGACTCCACTTGAAGGGTTTAAACATTTTCTTATTAGCTCTACAAACTCTTCCATAACTTTGAAGTGAATTTGTTCTTTAGACGGAAGTCGATGATGCTGGACGCAACGCTCAAATCAGAATTTTGCACCTTTGAAAAATATATAGACATGTTTTGTCAGATGATGTTCGAAATATTTGAGAAAACTGCTGATGAAACCAAATGTTGAGTTTCTGAATACTCACCCATTCAACCATGTTTTGCTCGTGCTCTAACAAGCGTGTGCTAGCTTCCTGTCCCGTAACCAACTCCAAAAGAAAAACCCCAAAACCATAGACATCACCTTTGTTAGAAAATCGTCTGAATTCTCTTACCCTACGTAGATTATCACAATTTAGCTCGTGTTATATTATGAAAAAATTATTGACTGAAAAAAAGCATAGAAAAGTACTCTGGAGCCATAAATATCTCGTCAGCTGTCACCTGAGAAGACGAATCTGCAACATAAGTAGCTTTTCCAAGAAAAATGCGCAGTCCTGTGTCTGCAACTTTTGGTATAAAATTTTCATCCACCAGGACATTGGCTGTCTTGAAATTCTTGTGAATTAGACGAGGAGTCAAGGAGTGGATATGCGCCAAACCTGATCGTGCAAGAATTTTTTTAATTTTATCATCAAGTATGCAAAAGCTATTAGTACATGAAATTGAGCACCAAATGTTGTATGTAGCTATGGATAACCTTTAGCTGCCCCTAAAGCAATCAGAAGCCTATGTTTAAACTCGAGATTTTCACTCGATTCTTGACTACTACCTGAAATAATTGAGGTCAGGAACAATTAGAACGAATAACGGAATAAAGTCAGTTTTGTTAATCATCAGAGAAAATAAGAGGGGAACGGTAACGAAATCTTTAGAATTTTTTACCATATAAATGATTTGAAACACTTCCATTCGGTAAGTACTCAAATACAAGAACCTGCTGGTCATTCTCTTGACAATAACCCAATAGAACTACAATATTGCGGTGCTGGATCATTGATAAATAACGCACCTGGCAGGAACATTCGAAATATCAGTTGTATGGTATGATTCAAACATCAAAATCGCTATCAGGTTCAAACAATCATATAATCTAAACATATTTAGTTATTCAGATTATGGAGCATTCGAATACCTCGCTGATGAATTCTTGAGTAGGAGGTGCTGGTCGCTTTTTAACTGCGACAACAGTTCCATCTTGAAGTAATCCTTTATACACTTGTCCAAATTTCCCTACTCCTATTAAATTTCTACCACTGAAATTTGCAGTAGCCATACTCAGTTCTTCCATACGAAAGCGTCTAACATTATGCAACGAGAACTCAACTCCAACATTTCTTCCAACTGCACATACTAAAAGTTAAGCTCAAGTGGAACACATTATCAATTGCATTTATATATAAAAGGTTGGAATTCACAATACAGTACCTTGACTAGATGGATCAGAAGAGCCAGTTTCGGAAGAAGCCCTAAAGAAACTTCTGCGACGAGTCACACAAAAGCATAGTAGAAAAATCAGCATCCCTACTAATGCCAAGGCACTGCAGAACCTCCAACGACCGCTACAAGAGTTCTTGACATTTTGTTCCACAAATTGCTATCGTTAAAATTTACTTGCTAAAGGAGGTGAAATTCTGCGCGAAGAACATCGAAAATAAAAATTAACAGCCAACTGCTGTATACTTTTATAGAGGATTCAAACAAAAGAACAGCTGTTTACAATGGACTATTTACTCGATGTATGATCTTAATACTTAAAACTTAAAAGGCTAGTGATCATTTGCCAGCAACGAGTATATAAATAAAAAGATTGAGATTGAGGTTAACCTATGCACATGTAGAAACAATGCAAGTACATGATCTCTAAATAATCTCGGACAGCTTTGTAAGAATCAGAAAACACAGTCATTAAAAGATTCCCATATCGAACTTGTCCGTTGATGTCCATCTATCAGACGACAATGTGTATAAACGTACCAAAAAACTCCAAAGCCCCAAAAATAACAGAAGCCTCAAATTACGTAAAGCGTCTAGAAAATGAATCCAATCATTTACTAAATAAGCATCACATTCAGCAAGAAATAAATGAATCAAAATAGTTTCATCATCTTAATCATCAATTAAAGATTCAAAGTTCTATGCAGACAAACCCGATAGAAAGTGACACTGTGCCGATACAAACCTCAAACCCTTCCTCAAACAAACTTACAAACATAAGCGAAAAGATGCTTCTTTCCACTTCACTCAATTCCAATTCACTCCAACAATCAATCTCTGCATAAACAGCAAAAAGACTACTTTTTTACCACTACCAACCCCTCAAATGCAACCCCTAAAATACCCAGAAACTAAAAAGCCCAAAAACCAAAACAGGGAGTGAAATGGGAAGTTTCAGATACGGGAGAAGAAAAGGAGAAGACTCAGAAGAGGTTAAAAATCCAAACTTTTCATTTTGATAAATGGTAAAAAGTTGAGATACGATGTGTGACAGTTGTCACCAGTCAATCATCAATTCTGCAATTCATCCATCTATCAGCATAAAGATTTACATAAACAGAAATTATTAACCAGCAAACAACCCCCAATTCCCCAACTTGGGAAATGAAGAGATCAAATTGGCAAGATGAGATTTTTTGTTGATTGCATTAGAATTTAGAGCGCTTGAAATGATAAAGGATGCGTTGTGGGGTTGCTGACATCTTCTCCAGTTTAACTTATAATAAAAAAATGAAATTTATACTATATGACAATGTTGAATTGGATCCAGATAATCAAATGTGGACTAAACAACAAGCTACATTGTTTAGAAGCATATACTTAGAAAGGAAGAGGAACAGAAGTTATGGATTTTTACTCTTCTTTTTTCTTCAACCTTTTTTCGGTCAAAATCTGATCTTTCCATTTTTAAACGCATTACAATTTTTGGATTTTATGTCTGAATGTATATTTCCAGGGGCCTTAGTGACACGCTGTTTTGGTCTTGCTCCGTCTCGTACTAAGTACAATTAAAGCCGTTGTTGATGATTGTCTTTTTTGTGCCTGCTCTGTTTTGAGACCGTGTGCTCTGTTTTTTTAGATTACCAACAGCGGCCTCGCTTCTTTGATTTCATTTAGAATTGAATTATTAACTTTTTACAATCTTGTCTTTTGGATGCTAAAGTACAAAAAATGAAATAATTTAAAAGTTTAGTACATAGGAATCTGAGTGCCTGTAGCACTACTAAAAATTGAAAAGGATTTGATACTATTGTACTTTATTTGATATCATTTCCAAGGTTTAGATCTTGAAGTGTACCATTGCAGCACCGATATGTTGTCATTTTATCAACGTTGAAATGATCCTTAGTCACTTAGTGTACTTGTTTTTGCAATGACTGCATGTTGCCCTGCCACCAGACAACTTACGCGTCTATTTTACAATGGGGCCAGACAGTGTGCCATGCATACGTCCACATGGTTGCATTGCATTACTTGTTTTAATTCAAGCACTCATGTTTTGCATATAATCAAAGACAAATCTTGTTTTCTTTTACGAATAATTTTATATCAAATACATAAAAGAAAAAGTTTAGCAACATATATTGGGACCAACGAACCACACACTCTTTGAGCCACAATTATTCAACTAACAACAATAGACTAGCACGTAACAATTTCACGGACTTGGGAAAACATCATCATAGTCTCAAACTTATTGAGCTGCAACGCTATGTAGCACGACGGTCTCCACTGTCAGACCGGGGCCGAAACCAAACAACACACCCCATTCGAGCCCTTCGCCGGTGGTGGCCTTCCCTTCCTCCAATGACTTCTTCCTCATCTCATCCATGATGAATAAAACACAAGCGCTAGACATGTTTCCATACTCACTTAAGACATGTCGAGTGGACTTGAGTTTTTCTTCTTTTAACCCGAGTTTAATCTCGACTTGGTCGAGAATAGCTGGACCACCGGGGTGAGCGATCCAGAACAAAGAGTTCCAGTCGCTGATTCCAATGGGCTTAAAGGCCTCGTTGAGACTTTTCTCGATGTTTTTGGAAATGAGGCCGGGGACATCTTTTAATAGATGGAAGGTTAGCCCGACTTCACGTAAGTGACCATCGATTGCCCCATCCGAGTCGGGCAGGATGGTTTGGGCAGCGGACACAATTTCAAACAAAGGCCTTTCAACGGTCAGATCCGGATCAGACCCTATGATCACAGCAGCAGCTCCATCTCCAAACAAGGCTTGTCCTACCAACGAGTCAAGATGTGTGTCCGAAGGTCCACGGAACGTTACAGCAGTGATCTCCGAACACACCACAAGAACTCTAGCACCACGATTGTTCTCAGCCAAATCCTTAGCCAACCTCAAAACCGTCCCACCAGCAAAACAACCTTGTTGGTACATCATAAGACGCTTGACCGAAGGACGCAGGCCAAGGAGTTTGGTAAGCTGGTAGTCAGCTCCCGGCATGTCCACTCCAGATGTGGTGCAAAAGACTAAATGGGTGATCTTGGATTTGGGCTGACCCCATTCCTTAATAGCCTTGGCAGCAGCTTCCTTCCCGAGCTTCGGGACCTCCACGACGACCATGTCTTGTCGTGCGTCCAAAGATGGCGCCTCATACGCGCAAAGTGAAGGATTCTCCTTCAAAATCTCTTCGTTAAGATGCATGTATCTCTTTCTGATCATCGACTTCTCGCCTGATTGAATAAAATTCACATTTCGTAAGCTGCGCAACTCAACATTATAATAATAACAACATAAACCAGAAAATCAAAATGAGGCTTACACATGCGCTTGAACTTCTCCTTAAGCTCAACCTTATGCTCACTGTTAGTAATCCTGAAGTAAAAATCAGGATACTCAGACTGAATCACACAGTTAGCGGGTGTGGCAGTGCCGATGGCCAAGACAGTTGCAGGGCCATCAGCTCGCTGAGCCTGCCTGATCTCTTCAACAGACACCATTGCTATAGTTGGTTGAAGAGTGTTGTGTTGAAGGATGAAGAATGAGTCTGTGCCGTTGTGAAGTTAGTTGAGGTATGAGGGTGGTATAAAAATGAATGAAATGAAGTGGTAGGTTGAAGGGACGGGCAGCTGAGATTCCACGTGGAGGTTGGAGATGCTGTTAAGTTTGGCACTCAAAGGGTTGATATTGTGGTAGATAATGAAATGTTCTGTAGCTTGATCTTCACTTGGTTTTAGTAGATTTCTATTGCCATTGTCAACTTGAAAAATTAAACAATATTTTAAGAATACATAATTTTTTTATAATTAAACATATAACCAAATTTTCAATTATTTTAAATTCAACGGAAATTCATATGACTAAATCAAAACAAAACATGAATCTTTAAAGTAATTAAGTCTTACATAGAAGAGTTGATCAAACGCAAGACCAAACGATATGTTGACAAAGTAAAAGGACAAGTGATGCAACAAGGTAATATATTGATCTTAGCACGTGGGGAGATACGCAAGCTTGTTAGGTGTAGTTGATACATAACACGAGATTAGAAGTAGATACTAACTACTTGCTCGTGCGTCGATTGTTAAAGAATTGAAATGCAGACAAATCCATCTACGAGTTATGCTCGAAAGATTGTTAGGAATTTTTATACTTAAGAACTAATTTTGTATATAGTAATCGTACCGAATCACCATGAGGACACTCTTCAAACCTCCTTGAAATGGGCGGTGTCTACTGAGTCAGTGTTGTATTTATTCTTCTGCTCACCAGATGGTCCATCCTCTTCAATAAGTAGCTACCTCATGCAAGATACCCACCAGGCCACCACCATATTTACTGCTACAGTAGTATCTAATGGCTTAAGTATACGGAGTGCAACAATCTTTGCCAACTTCAGAACCATAATACTCTTGCGTCTGGTAAGAGATGGAGTCAATGCTCAACCATGCATTTTAAATGATGTGTTGAGATTGTATCACGGAATGAAGATAATCAGCAGTAAAATATGTCAACAGGGTTGATTATCTGCATATGTAAATAGGCCCGCCTTGTTGGGGTGCTATTCCTGATTGTACTAGCTAGCTGGAGAGGCAGACCTGGGAAATAAAGACAAATTGTCAAACCCATATTCTATAACATATTAACTGTATAAATACTGAACATTTGAATCGTTCCATTCAGTGAGTGAAACAGAAAAGGTAGTTTTGTAATACACAGGACGTACAACAGGTTTGAATCAATCACAATATGCACAATTGTTTACCTTTAATTTTTGGAGCGTTTACTTATTTAGGATCTTTTCTATCATTAACAATCATTGTTAAAGAATGGAAAAAGATCTTGCCATATAGCTTTCCAAGGGCAGGTGAACATTCAATATCTTGCTGAACCGTTTTGTTTTCCTCTTTGCCTGATTTAGATGTTTTTGAAGAATTAAGTACATCTTCAATCTTCACATCTTTGGGTGTCAGGACTCAGGAGATAGTGAATGTACAACATCCCCAAAGCAGCCCTTGATTTATCCTCATTGTATTTCAATTTTTGTTGTATCGAACTTGTCTTCTCCCTGATTTAGAGCAAAGCAACTAGCCATCAAACAATTATCTTTCGGCCCAAGATGGTTTCCCTGATTGAGGTGATCTCGACCGAGACTTTCATCGGTAATTGTGACCTGTAAGATCAAATATATGTTTCGTTTACAGGATGAAATGGTTGTAGCTAAAGTAGCTCAATTAGAAACGCATTAGAACAGCTCTGAAGTCAAAAATCTGAGCCATTGCCAAAACTAATCCTTTGTCATCCCATATAACATTGTTCATCATGATCAACCTTTAATGCAAAACAGTTCAGATCCAACTTGTACAATGCAGACAAAAGGGAGAGCGCCAATAAGTCATGGGGACTCATGTAAACTGATTAGAACAAATCAAATTTCTTTTACGAAAAAATCTTCATAAATACCTAAAACAAAAGCTTAAATCGAATAATATACGAATATGAAGTCCAAATGTAGCTCAAGTAAAGGCTGCTAAAATGATACTGGGAAACAATGAATACCTACAGGAGAAGAGCAAATTGTCGAAGAGAAACCCATCAGAGATTCATCCTTTCCGTATTATCATGCAACGCTATCGATCGTTTAATCCAAGTAGACAACTGACTATGTCTGGATAAATTCTGAAAAATAATCACAAATAAAGCTGACCAATAAGACATGAAAGCAAGGCGTGCCCGAATTCAATTCCAGAGTAACTTATGCAGTACAACAATAACATATGACAAGTTCAACAATGTATTTTGCAATTAGGCATCAGTATGCGGCGTTCAGATGTAGCTCAAATAGTTATCAGAATATAATTAATGGGCAACAATGACCATCATTAATGTACCACACACGTAATAGTCTCAATGACTTGAAATAAACAACAGGAACATGATGCGTCTGACTCCAACATAAAAGTTTAAAATTGCTAGCAGCCTAAGATCATTTTTCAAAAAATACAGAGTCTGGATGTAGCTCAAGTAATTTATAACAGGCATTACTGGGCAACGATGAACGCCTTTAGGAGAAATTAAAGCCAGCGATAGGAACCCATTTCCAGCCTTCTTTCTTCCATACTCAATATCTCAAACATGTAAGCTATGTCTGATATCAAAATCGCAGACAATAAAAATTTAAAAAATGATCATTTCTCAAATTCTAATGAATTGAAACTACCTTGCATTCAAGTGACACGTCAGCCGCCAGAAACGGCGTTTAATCAACGTATAGGGCTCCGAAACAACCCAATGTCTCAATATTCGACATTCAACTGCAGTAAAGAAGAACGAAATGCACAATTCATGGATCAAATTGACATCGGAATCAAATAATTCAAATGAACATGAAGCCAGGGAGTCAGTTGCTTACCAGTGAGAAGCCTGCGACGGCCGAGGTGCAGACATAGAAAGTCGAACGGTTTAGTTTTGAAATGGACCGAGCAGGAGTCGCTAGACGCTAGGGTTTCGATTTCGATCGAGATGAGAATCGTAAACTTCAGGGACCTAAATGCAAAATTCAGAAAAGCGACGCCAACCACCCACCCACTTTCAAGTTCATTGTCACAAACAAGCGGCGAGTGGTTCAAACGGCGTCGTAGTACATTTGCCAGTCATTCTGTTTACACTGGGATATTATTGTCATTATGCGAGTCGACATACAATTCTTATTTCATTTTATTTTCTTAAAATATATAAAAAAATAAGATAATTATTGGCGACGTGCTGCTTCATCTGTATCCGACAACGATCGAAATCGACCGATCACATATTCCGCATTGCCTCATTTCCGATGACGTATTCACCGTCACTCAACCTCGCCGTAGATCCGCCCATCTCCGGCACGATCTCCGCTCCATCTCCACGGTTATGATCTTCAATCCGTAGCCCTAGGGTTTACTTTGATGTTTAGTAGACTGAGGTTCTGAAGCAGTGTATTTTAAGAATGAATGACTGCGCTTTTAGGGTTTCAGTTAGCAGCTTTGAGCAATCGTTGATCATACTGTAGTTTTATTGTTGTATACAGTATTGTTACTGCTTGATGCGCTAGTACTCTAGGATTGTACATTTGTAAAATACTTTTGTTGGGTTGTTTGGAAGATGAGTAGTGAGAAATCCAAAGTGGTTGATGTATCGGAGGGTAAGAAAGGAGATGAGGTGTCATTGGAACATGTTCTATTAGCGCTGCAAGAGACGGAAGAGGAGAGGGAAGTGAGGATTCGAAGTTTGTTCAACTATTTTGATTCGAGGAATTTGGGATATTTGGACCATGCGCAAATTGAGGCTGGTTTGTCTGCACTTCGTATACCGGCTAAGTACAAGTATGCTAAGGATTTGTTTCATGTTTGTGATTCTGATCAAGATGGTCAGGTGGATTACCAAGAGTTTAGACAGTATATGGATGATAAAGAATTGGAATTGTATTCGATTTTTCAGTCTGTTGATGTTGAGCATAATGGAAGTATTTCACCAGAAGAGCTTTTGGATGCGCTTAATAAAGCAGGTAAATTTATATGCTAATCATGTAGTGCGGTGACTTGAAATTGATACCTTTAAGGTGTTGTGCCCTTTGTGGAGTTAGTAATGAGTTATGTCGTTTCTTTTTATATAATTAAGATTAAAGTTATTGTTTGTTTTAACTTTAATCATTCAGCTTTAGCTGTTAGAAACTTTTCCTTTCCTGAAGATGATCTTGTCCTGATGAGGCTTTTATAAATAGCTTTCCTGTTTTATTGCGGTATCCATATGACAAACTGATTCTCTTCTGTAGGGATAGAGATTAATGATGGCGAACTTGCTAGTTTTGTTGACCGTGTTGACAAGGACAACAATGGAGTATTACTTTTGAGGAGTGGAGAGATTTTCTTTTCCTTTATCCCCACGAAGCAACAATTGAGAATATATATCACCATTGGGAAAGGGTCTGTCTCGTTGATATTGGAGAGCAGGCTGCTATTCCTACAATCACCAGCAAACATGCCGATGCAACCAAATATTTGATATCTGGGGGCATTGCTGGAGCAGCATCTCGTACAGCCACTGCCCCTCTTGATAGACTGAAAGTGGTATTGCAAGTTCAAACGTCCAAGGCTTCTATTATTCCTGCTATTAAACAAATATGGTCTGAGGGTCGCGTTGCTGGGTTTTTCCGTGGAAATGGATTAAATGTTGTGAAGGTTGCACCTGAGAGTGCTCTTAAGTTTTATTCATATGAGCTGTTTAAAGGTCTGGTTGCCGATGCTCAAGGGGAGAATTCAAAGGCTGATATTGGCACATCTGGAAGACTATTTGCTGGTGGTGCAGCGGGTGCTGTAGCACAGACTTTTATTTACCCATTAGACCTTGTGAAAACAAGATTACAAACAAGCAAATTTGAAGGAGGAAAAGCACCTGGATTAGCGGCTATAACCAGGGACGTATTTGTTCATGAAGGACCACGAGGCTTCTACAGAGGTTTAATACCATCAGTTTTAGGTATTGTCCCATATGCAGGCATTGATCTTGCCGCATACGAATCCTTGAAAGAAATGTCCAAAAAGTACATTCTTGAAGATAAAGGTACGCTAACACTGGCATTACAATCTGTCGTATTAAGTGTTGTTTCATAGAGTAGTTTTTTCGAGTATTTATGAAATATGCACTTTTGCAGAACCAGGTGCTCTAGTTCAGCTAAGCTGTGGGACCGTATCTGGAGCACTTGGAGCAACATGTGTGTATCCTCTTCAGGTTATTCGTACGAGGTACATTAAGTAACCCTTTTACGCATAAAACATTTTTTGCCGATAGCCTTCTGTAACTTTGATTTAAGCTTAAATTTCACTGGTTCCAGAATGCAAGCAAACAATACATATAATGGAATGGGTGATGTTATCCGGAAGACACTCCAGAAGGAAGGATTTCGCGGTTTCTACAAAGGAATATTTCCAAATATGCTGAAAGTTGTACCATCTGCCAGCATTAGCTATGTGGTGTACGAGTCCATGAAAAAGCGCTTGGAGCTTGAATAAGAACCATGCTAGACTCATCCTATGCTTTCAATTTTTACATGACAATAGCGCGCATCCCACATTTCCTTGTTACAAGTCGCCTTCTTGTTGTTATTGATTACTATGAACTTCTGTTTAATTCTGCGAAATGAAAGCAACAAACTCACATTTTGAGCAGTTTGAATACTGCAAATTTTAAGTACTTTTAAAAAATGTATCCAGTTCTGGGAATCTTCACAAATAAAACACAAAAACCTATACACTGCAACAAAACGTAATCAACGGTTGAGATTCAATCTCAAACACACATCCAACGGTCCATAAGCCGCGTCAACCAAACCTATTTATAACGAACTCATTCCTCCACATCACCTCCTCGCGAATTCTAGGGTTTTCAGCGTACCCATCTTGGACCGTCATTGTCGCTGCCGCCCTCAGCATCTCGCCGATCATGGTAATTAAAATACATTCAATTTTGAAATTGACGAACTCGATTTGTCAGGTTAGTTTAGGGTTTAGTAGTCTAATTGGATTGTTGTATGGATTTCAGACTCTTCCGAACGACATTGATTTGCTTAACCCTCCGGTGGAGCTTGAGAAGAGGAAGCACAAGCTCAAGCGTTTGGTCCAATCTCCCAACTCCTTTTTCATGGTAATTTATCTTTATATTTTTGTTAACATAATTGGTATTTTATTCCGAGGCTTTTGTTATTATGATTTATCGGTTTTCGGTTGATTTATTGTTCAATGTACTGATTTTTGATTAATGTCGAAGCAGGATGTGAAATGCCAGGGCTGCTTCAACATGTAAGTGATCTTCGTTATTTTGCGGTTAAGAGTTTTTGTGTAGTTTTTATTTATTTGTTTGATTGTTTGTTGGGTGATTATGTGTTGATAGTATTGCTTTTGGATTGCAGTACAACTGTGTTTAGCCACTCGCAGACTGTGGTGACTTGTAGTAGCTGCCAAACGATCTTGTGCCAGCCAACGGGAGGGAAGGCGAGGCTTACTGAGGGTTGCTCTTTCAGGAAGAAAGGAGACTAGAAGCTGCGCAGTTTAAATCTTTAATTCCTGTATGTTAGTTTATAATGTGCTGGTGGATTATTTAAATTTCTGATTGTGACAGCATTTATCCAAACAATGGAATCCCTCTCTTAGTTTTCTTCTAACTATTGTACCCCTGGTTATTTACCTTTCTTGTTGTTGTTGCAAGCAATTTAAATGGTTCGGCTTGGAGATTGCTGGTTTTTGGAGTTTTAAATTTTGCGTTGCGTTGTTAGTTCTCAGTTTTGTTTGTTCTGGTCCATGCTTATAGCATGGATACCTTTGGCGTTGCATGTCTTTAAGATTTCAAGGGGTAGATCATATGTATTTGCATGCAGGACATCTTGTCCAGTGTCCATGTGTTAAGGCCCAACATAATCTTCAGCAACCTGGCTGAGGTACATAATTTTATGCAACTTCTTTTCTCATGGTTCTGCTATTGGAAGACTGATATTTATCTGAATTTAAGAATATCATATGCTATTTGTGTATTTCTGCATTTGACGTCATGTTGATTCGTCTGCATTGTATTGTCATGATACAAATTTATCTACCTTCTTGGCCCCTCAAATCTTTCAGGCTGTGATTTTCTTGTCTATCACTTCCAGAACGCGACACAGGTAAATTTCCTACATTATTTGATGTCTCTCATAGTAAAATGTCTAGTTAGTGTCTGCTAATCCTTGTTTTTCTATAGGAGCTAATTGAAACGACTTCTAGATAAATCATGGCTGGACATTAGAATAAGCATTCCCATATAGTAGGTACTACGGAGTCAATGTGATGCAGATGCCTTCACATGGACTTCTACTGTTCTACATTATAGTAATTTAGGTACTCTTTGTCATTAATGCTTCATTATCGTTGTCATCGGAGACTCTGCTGCGCCATAAAATCCGGCCAGAAAGGACTTAATATCATGTAGGGATGATATAATATTTAAGGGAATGGCCCGCTTGCCAAACACGTGGTTTTGACATATTGGCAAAACATTTATATCTAAAACATCCACATTTGTGCAGTTGCTGTTTTTTCTAGTGGTTTCGTTGGGCAGATGTCTCTCAAGCTTATTCTCCGTTGGTTTGATTATTGGAAAAAACTAAATGAAAGAAAGTTCATACATGGTTGGCTACCCAAGATTCGAAGAGAATAAAAAACTATATCATTTGATGAACGGAAAATTCGAAGCATTGTGGAAAGACGATTTTCCATGTGGAATGCGGATTCAGTATTGTAACAACAATTTCAAAGTGACATTATTTTAATGTTCACAGCAAATAATTACACTGCATTGAATCCGAATTTGATAATCTCAAAATAAGTTTTATACGATTATTGTTGATTAAAAAGTAGTTATTTAAGTCGGAAAAATCCTCAAACCAACCTCGAAGGATTCAATTAATCAAGATTAATAAATAAAATTACGTCTCATTTTATCTTTATCCCACTGTTTTGCCAATTTTAAATATAAATAAATTAAAAAATAGTATAAATAAAGGTGCGAAGGACCGCAACAAGCAACACACGTTACAACTAAGAATGAATAGATGAAATTTCAGTTATTCAGTTTCCACCTCAAGCTCAACCTGTCGTCGGTTTTCTCCAACGGTCCCCGATTTCCTTCATAATTATGCCGACTCTCTACAACCTTCAAAATCCGCATCTTTACCCTCTGACCTAAATTGACGCGCTAGAGTTTTCAGTTATTCAATTCGTCGACGATTCATCTCCATTTCTGCTGATTTAAGGTTAGCGCGGATTTGAGAATTAGGTTTTTAAATATGTTGGATTTTAAATGACGTTGGATTTGGTGTGTTTCAGGTTGGTCGGTGGAATAATATGTCGGCTGAGGTGATTGTTGCACGCACTGGCCGGCACCGTCAACGGTATCAGGACAATTTCCGACTTGTTTCGGGGTACTCCATTTCCTCCATTTTTTTGCTTGTTTGAATTTCATTTTTTTATTTTTTGTTTGTGGTTCTGTTGATGAATGATAACATTGATAAGTGGAGGAATCTGCTGATTGGGTGGTGATGTGCACATTTGTTTTTTATTTTATTTTAAAAATGGATGATGGATGGAGGGTTGGTTTTGTATGGTGTTTTTAGATAAGTAATAATACTTGTAGAGATGACAAGGGACTGATGGTCCTCATGGTTGACTTTGTCATTTTGTGCGGAAGCTCATTGCATGTGGGTGTTGATTGATGGTGTATCTGTGACTTTAATGTTTTGTTGGCTATCCTTGAATGTGAAGGGCCAAAGGGTGAGTAGATGTGGAAGGATATGGCATCTGAGGCAGTAGTTTAATACAGTTCACGGCCACTACGTGTGTCTTATTTGTTGGACTTAATTAATTTTAACAAAGTGAATAACAAGTGTCTTGAGGAGTTGTGGTTAATGAAAAGAAGAGTTATCCAAGTTTGAATCTCTTAAATTTTAGTTGCTTCCTGAAAACAAATTTCCTTTTCTCCGTGTTCAAGGTCTTCAAGAACTATTATTTTGCTGGACCTTTGGGTAGGTGTTATCAGAGTAGATAGTGACAAAGGACAATAAGTGCTAATAAAGCCAAACTATGTGAAGGGATGTGTTAGGTTATGAGGAGCTGTGTATCTTAAATTATGTAATTGCTATTGACTTTCATAATTTATTGAATAAGGCAATGAGATTGCGGCATGCGAGGAGAGATTTATAATCAAAATTTCCAGCATATTTTATAATTGATCATATATAAGGAGTTGTTGTAATGTATTGGTGAATGATTGATTATACTAAACCAAGTTTGTAGAACATTTGGTGTATGTACTATTCTGCTTACCCGGGACTTTTTGTGTTAGATGTATTCCATATAAGGTGGTTGACGATGATGGCAACAACAGCTGTGAATGGCTTCATAGAGTAAGAGTTCTAATGGTTTCTACTCCAAACCGAAATGACCTCGTATTTCCGAAGGTGCTTAAGGTTTCCATAACAATTATAGCCTTATAGGTTCTGTATAAGAAAGTAGATTAGTTGAATCTCAGTATAAATTTTCTCATTTATCAGGGTGGATGGGAGAATGATGAGACTGTCGAAGAGGCTGCTTGTCGAGAAGCGTTAGAAGAAGCAGGAGTCAGAGGAGTTCTCAAGGTTAGAATATAACTAATTTGTAGTGCATTATCTCTAACAACCATTAAATATTGAATAAGATTAGGAACTTTATCTTTGTTACCGTCATGAAAATTCTGGCTGGTCTCCTGGTTTGAAAAAAAAGGGATGACTTTGCACAAGATTCCAATATTCCATGCCATTTAGATTTATGATTCTTAAGATCATCATTTAGTTGTGGAAATTAAAGGCAGCCATTATGTTCTGTTGGGTTTACCAGGATGCTGCTCTGGGAGTGTGGGAATTCAGAAGCAAAAGCAGAGAGGAAGTATGTTGCGTGGAAGGAGGTTGCAGAGGTTTCATGTTTGCATTAGAGGTTACAGAGGAGCTGGATGTGTGGCCAGAGCAAGGAGACAAATCTAGGAAATGGGTTAGTTTTCCTTGTGTCATGTTATTTGATTTTGAATGTCTGAAGTTTTGTAAATTTATCATATTACACTTTTTCTTGAATTGCAGTTAAATATAGAAAAGGCACGAAGTATGTGTCGTTACAATTGGATGCGAGAGGCGCTGGATAATTTCTCAGAGTTGATAGTGAAGGAATTGAATAATGAATATATCAAAGATGAGGTATTAAGTTCAGGACTCTCCATCGATCCTTCAGATGTGGTGACAGATAGTGGAATCATTACCTTAAAATGTCGAGCAAGCCCTACTGTCTCCCTTCACTCGAGTCCTGGGGAATTTTGGGGTCCGTCAGACTAGAGTCTTCTAGCTTAATCTGGAGTTTCTTTTAAAGCTTTACCTCAAGGCTAATATTTGCAATAGGCTAAAAGAGTTCATCCAAGCATTTGTAATTGGATCCAAAATTAAGAACCAGAAGCACTACGTTCAGCTGAGCATCCCACCAATAACCATTTCGGCCTTTTGGAGAAATGGCAGGCCACTGGCTACTGTAAATAATTCGATCTCTCAGTTGGCCACAGTAATGTCCAAAGGATCTCTTTTGTATGAGAGATGAGTACATATTCCGTTGTTATAACAGCCTTTGTAACATCCCCATTTAGAAATGTATCAATGTAGCCTATCCAGTTAACTTGTATGCCTTTGTAAAACTACTTGAAAACAAAGCAAAACAAATTGGAAATGTAAAATCTTAAACCCTGAAATTACACAGGCCTAACCTCTCTTCCATTGACTGATCGGTGGATATCCTCTTCTTCTTAATCAGATCATGATCAAAACCACCTTCACTTTCAACAGCAAGTGATACAACAACAATTGTTTTAGTTTCTAATGTCAATTGATGGGCCTTGATGTCCGTTCCCTTCAACAGTTTCCAAGTTCTAGCTTTTCAGTTGAGCGAAGAGTTACCACTTACAAGGACTTGCAAGCGATCAAGCACCTTGATCAACGGACTTTCATAGTTTAGGACAAACAAAGTTGAACGTTGTATGCTTGTTGAACACTGTATATATCTTTAAGGTTCGGAGAATACTTGGTCCTCAAAATGCATTGGCCAGACTCTTCAGTAAAGCGATTCCAAACAAAAGTATGGCTTCATAGTACAGTATAACGCAGACACAGTCCGAGTGTTTTTATGAAGATAGCAAGGTATGAAACTACCTCAGCTTGATACAAAAACAGAAGTTGAATGATAATCAGGTGGTATCTTGTGAGGATCACCGCCCTGGAGAAGTACCTATATTATCACTGCATACATAATTTCTACACGTTATAACTCTTAAGATATATACAGATTCTTTGTTAAACAGTACACATACATATCATATTTTTCTATCCCTTCACAAAAATGTGGGCTGATACACTGCACTACAATGAGGGATCAAAATCATAAAATAAGGTTAACAGGAGAATAAGCTTCCACTAAACTCTCTCCATCACGGCTCACGGGGCACTCCACAGTTCACAGCTATAAGCCGCCAGCTTCACCGTCCACAATATTGAATGAGTTTAGAAGATACTCGATAGTCGCCAATGATTTAAAGGGGCATACACTCTTCAGTCATTTCCTGAGATTGCAACTTGTAGTGAGATTCAACTCATCCCCCACATGAACAGGTGGTGTGTGGTCCAGAGTTCGGAGACACTGGCAATGCCAATCACGTTGAAAATGTATTTAAAATCGGCTTATAGTCAATAAACAACGGGGAAGAACTAGTTTCACTTTAAATAGATATGACACAGCACAGTTCAAATTCAAGAAGATAATGGAAAAAATCCTATATCCTTCACTAACTAGCACAGGATGTACAGTAAAAGTTCTAGCGGGGCTTGCATGGTAACAGAGTAAATAAAGAGTAAATTGAGATTATATGAAAAACTCGCATAAAATGGGATTTCATTGCCATTGTATTTGATTGTTGCAAGGAAATGAAGTGAAATCTATTTTAGTTTTTCATTATTCATGCTTATTACACTTATTCTGATCCAAATTACCAATTTGGTTATCCAGTGATTTTTCCTTTCAAGCAAACAGTAGGAACTGATAATCAGACAGTCTGCAAGAGGTCAAATATTCCGGTCCATTATGAGTAGACTATAGATCCAATGAAACTGATATGTCACAGATCTGATGACATAATTAAGTTCATGTATAATGCAAATGCAAAACTGCTCTCACGAGCCCTACTTCCTATTTTGAATTACTCCACCAATCCTAGTTCAATTTCAATCTGTTAGACCTCTACATATTTCGTCGGGCAAAGAATAGCAGTTTGAACATACCTCTGCTTATGAAGGATGATCAAACTAAGGAAAATATTCCCGTAGATTTCACTGTTTTAACCACTCCTGAAATATCCTTGCATCTTATCTCGAATTGTGGCATTCCCTAAATTGACAGTAGGAATGATTTTTTCTGGTCGCAAGAACTGGCAAGATACATATACTAGTCAGAACACAACCGGTAAAAAGTGACTACCTCCAAAACTGAAAAGATAGAAACACAAAGAACCATACCCGAACAAACTCTTGTAGTTCAGTGAAACTGGAGTGTTCACTGTAGGGAACTCCTGTTGAAGTTTAAAATTCTTCTTCAGCATATACATAAAACCATAAACTGGAAAAGACTAGGGATGACAAACTTGCAAAGGAACGGCCACGTTTAAGTGTAAATGACCAGTCTTTTGAAAAAAAGAAATATTCAGTTTGAGTTCATCCTCTAACCATAGATTGTTACGTTTCCCCTTGAGGTGGGCTTGATAAGATCCAACTGATTGCCTACACTTTGAGAATATGTCCATCCTATGGAAGAGCCAAAAAGTTAAAATATAAAGAAATAAAACAGTGACAATGTATTAACACAGCAGCAATATCACCCGCATGTAAAATGCAACGTAATATATATATACATGTATGAAAAAACCACAATGGGCGAAAGATGCTTATAGTTCACCTGTTGGACGAAATGCCAAGACTGAAGTATATTGGCCCTTGAATGTCTTCAAATATTCATTGAGAGTCTTTGGGTATAGGGTTATACATGCATATACGCAATAACTAATTAGACACAACAGCTATGGGCAAACGAATATTCAGATAAAACGATAATAAGCTCAAAGCACCTCAATCCGGAGATGTGACATAGGCATAACATGAAGGAATGTGTCTTTCCCACTTGAACAAAGATTGTCAGAAAGTTCAGGCCATCCAAAAGATTGAAGAATTCTTCTCCTTGAAGCATTTGCATATATTTGAACCTGCACTTACATCTCATAAGAAATTGGAAAAGAATAATTTCCAAGAGAACATACAAGGCCAACTCTAAACGAAATGAGTCACATCAGGAACAGATAATACGATTTTCAAAGAGGTAAAAAGTCATGCCTCTAATGCCTTGGCAATAGAAAGATAAACACATTCCTTTCCTATGCTGTATGCCCCAACAGCAACTAAGGTTTTGGGTTGCTTCTTGAGCCAGTTTTTCGTTATCCTCACAACATAGTCAAGTACCTCTTCTTTGGAGGGAAACCTGGACAAACGAATGGGTCTCACTTCATATTAAGTTCTTGCAAAAACGTGTAGCAGAACAAGAATAAATTGACTCATGTTTCATACTTATATTTGGGGTTGCAATATGTTGTATCCAGGTAAAGAACATCAACTTTCTGATTGAGAATGAGTGGGAAACTTTGCATCATTCTACTAGCTCGGAAATCGCCAGTATGCAGAAACCTTTTCCCATTGGGAAGTGAGAAATGAATTAAAGCTGCACCTGGGCAGTGGTTAGCTTCCAGAAATGTGACCTTCACATCTTCGATCATGTATTCCATATCCAATTCCAAAGGATGTATAAATCTTCAAACAAAAAACACATGCAAAATTCAAAACTAAACAACAGCCTATTTAAATAAATATGACAAAAAGACATAAAAATGCATCCTTACTTGGAATCAACATAAAGGCAGATTTGAAGAAGTCTGCCAGTAATAGGAGTACAATATATAGGCCCGTGCGACCATTTTTTAGTCAAACCACCATAATGATCAGCATGAAAATGGCTAAGAAAGTACCCTGTACAATCAGAAATCCCACCATATCTAAACGCATCCACCGTAAAGGGAGTTCCTATCAAGCCAAAAGAATTCAAAATGATGGGAAAACAAGTAAACAAATTAATAAACTAGTTGTTAGAAAAACAAGCTAACCAGGAATTTTCTTATAAAATGGACAACCACGCGACCTACTCTCACTTCCTCCAAATGTTGATTTCCTAGTCCTTGAATTTTTTTCAGAAGCCTCTCCGCTTCCTTTCAATTTCATCCTCTTTCCAGAAGGCGGAATAGCATCAACCACCTGTTGCTGCTTCTGCTTAGGACTCAACCCCCAAATCTGAAACAAATTCTTCTGCTTCAGATTCCTCAAACCCTCACTATTCAAAATAACCTCTCCCTTCCTCTTATCCTCGTCATTAACCAACGACGACCAATCCGCACCGCATTTATAAAAATCCGCCGCGAAACCCTCACTATCTCCTACAACGATTCCATCAACAACGCCGTCGTTTTCCGATACCGAATCTTCAATTCGAGGATTTTCTAATACCGGAAAGCCGTTCTCGTCCAGCGCCGGAGGCTCATAATCTTCGTCGATGACGTCAGCGTAGCAAGCGTCGCTGGTGGAAGGTGGTTCGTCTCCGTCTTGGATGTCCATTTTGGTGCTGACGTGGCGGATTGGAAGATTCTCTGGTGATTCAAAAATGCGAGAAGACGCGCGAGAGGAGACTGCACTGGTCGCGATTCGTTGTTGGCTTGTTGCCGACGATTACGATTTTTCATATTTTTTATAAATATAAATGCAAATAAATTTGACTCTACTTATGGTTCGGTTCAATTGTGGACTTGAGTTGATTCCGTCAGAGGTTTGGGCTGTTTAGTTGATGGGCTTAGTTTCCAAGAAAGCCCATTGTGATTATCACCTTCTATGAGCTCATCCATGAATTGAAGTATTTAGTAGTAAGGAATCTATTCTATATTTAAAATGCAAGGGGTGGTATTAGCAGTTACTTTTGTAATCACATTTCACTTTCTCATAGTGCCCCTATTAATATTTATAATTTCTTGAATTCATAAATAAAATTTCATAACTTAAAATATAATGTCATCTAATTTATTTTTAAGTAATTTATTTTATATATTTTTATCTAAAAAATATTAACCAAAGATTTTAATTGCACAGGTACTGTGCAGGAATCACTAGTTTTAATTAAATTGACAGTCTGATTTGTAAAAAATGCACATGGTTGAATTTTGAAGATTATTTAAAATTAAATTTCATTCGTTGGATTATTAATAATCAATAATCAAAATTCTATATCACTGTTTGACAAATACTTATTCGTCATTTTCAAACTTTTCCGTGAATACATAGAGGAAGTATAAATGTGACAATTAACTTCAAAAAGAAAAATGGAAAAGCGAAAGTGAAAGGCAGTATACATAGAAGTATTCAGCTTAAAAAACTTCCCAGTGCTTCGTGCACCTTCGGAACGTTGGACTTTGCCCTCTCGATTCACAATTGCTCCGTTTTAGACCACCTCATCTTTTTTTTTATAACTTAAAGATCAAGTTAAACCACAATGCAAAACCTTTTAAAATGAAAACCTGAATTGCAGTCACGATTCTTGAATTTTCAATGAAATACATAACATAAGAAAAGTCTGGAACTTCCGCGGAAACTGTCGAAAAAGCTAGTGAACGTTAGAAGTGGTATACAACAGCTGGTCCCTGCAAAATAAAGTGCTCGACAATTTACATGTCTCCAAGTGCTTTTCCTTTTCCTCTTATCGAATCAATGTGCTCCTAAATATAGTTAGCTTAGCTATGCTTGAAAAGGAACAAGTCACATTAAATCCGCACATTGGAAATACTAGGGACACAATTGAACTGAAAATCATTTTTCATGTTACACTTACGTTTAAATTTTGTGTCGAGTCGCTCCTTTAGAAGTCCGCAAACTACGGTATTATCTGTATCGCTGTGGCGTGCAGTAGCAGAACTTACAATTGGGACAACAAATTATTGATGCTAGCACATTTTCTGAATTAGCACAATAATGCTGAAAAAGCTAAAGGGAAATTTTCGCTTTGCGGGAACTAATTATCATTGCGCATATACGGTTTTTTAAAAGACGTAGTATTGTGGCGTAGTAGTGATTTATGAGATCCTGTACAAGATACACCATTACTTAAATCTAAAGAAGTCATCTATGTTCCACCTTCACAATTTCAAGGAATTGATTATGGTTTGGAAAAGCCATGAATGAAAAGCGTCCATTAACTTACAAGTCATAGTTCATGATCAAATATATACTTTGCAATTATCAATCAATTATTAGATTTGGGATAATTTGTCAGCTGACATTCTTTTATTATTCAACATATTTACTTATCACAGAAGAAAATCAAATTTTTCGGTCAAATACTGCATAGAGTTGTTTACTATAACAGAAACAGGCATGATGTTTCTGAAATCATTTGTTGTATGGTTCATTTATTCAGAAAAATGGAGTTTACCTCAGAAAATATTGCAATCTTGGCCTAATATGGCTCGAATCAAACCGGCAAATAAACGGCGCTTTTTCGAGATCCTTCGAGTCCCTAAAGCTATTAAAATCACTACATTTCAAATTGTACTAGTTGTATCTTGCCTGTCTTCCTTTAGCTTTTTTAATTCTCCTTGTTGCTTTTTCACACATTCACTTTCATTAGCTTTTATTGTTCCTTAGCCTCTAATCTTCCTCAGCCCTCCTCGTCGAGTTTGAGCCTATTTAAGTACCGTGTACTACATTGTACTCTTTCATGCCAAATCATTCAAACACAACAAATCCTAGTGTCACAAGTTACAACATTTCTTCTTAGTTAAAAAATACTGAAAGTAATCAAGTGTGTTGGAGTAAATTCATTTTTGAAGATGAAGAACAAGGCATCGAGTTTCATCAAGAGAATACTCGATGCGATTAGTGCAGTGGCGAAAGCGAAGACCTTGGCTCTGAAGCACAAGACAGGAGCACTTAAGACAAGGTTAATGATATTTTCAGTCCTCAAGAATAGAAAGCTCCTGATGAGCTCCATTTCAAATAAGCTACAAGCATTAATGGGTCACGGCGATGATAATGAAAAGGAAAGGGATGAAGAAGATATAGATGATCAGAACAAGGCCATTGTGGTCTACAATGCACTTAAAATGAACTCGATTCCAAACCCCGCTTACATGGAGGAGTATCAAGATGACGATAGATACCCTGATCTAACTCATTCATTATTCGACTTAGAGGATGATTTTGAAGACCCTGGTGGCTCAGTGATCGATATTGTCAAGCATTCTAAGGAAGACGGTGGAGAGGAGTTTAAACTGGAGGATGAGATTGATCAAGTTGCGGATTTATTTATCAAAAGGTTTCATCGTCAGATGAGAATCCAAAAACAACTCTCTTTTAAAAGGCATCAAGAAATGCTTCAGAAGGGTGCTTAACTATTTTTGTGTGACCAAGGTAAGTGTTTCAGTTTCAGCCTTTTCGAGGAAAGGATTGATAAATCTACTGACTGACAAATAAAACAGACGCAGTAGCATAAACAAGAAATTGTGATATCTGATATTAGGGGAAATACTCGAGCTGGAGGCTTTTTTAACTCTGTCAACAAAAAAGATGCATTTCATTGTGTATCATAAATTTGTAACTGTGCTTTGTCGTCCGAAGTATTATGTTCAACAAACAGAATTATTTCTTGCATAGTTACCAGTTGTCATTCGAAAAATTACACTAGAAAATAAAAGAAGAACAAAACAAGTATTTTCAGATTCAGAAAATGAAGACAGCGAACATTATTTCCTAAACACAGCAGTCACTCTGGCAGCTGCGCTGCGTCACGCACCACAAATTCAGCACAACTGGGTGACTTTTCTGGAATCCAACAAAACTTATTCTATATTTTTACATTGATTTATACTTGCACAAGAATTGATTCGCAAGAATCCTGCCAGACATTAGTTTGCCGACACTCAGACTCCGCGTGCTGGGCAGGAGGCACTCATTCGGCCATTCCTAACTGAAGTAGTTGTGACATAACTTTCAAGTCCTGACTGCAGCAAGTTCTGCCAGCCATTTTCAAGATCATTCCAGCCAGCGCTCGCATTGCATGGAACACCACACGTGAGTTTGCAACTCAATTTGAGCCACAAAGTTACTAAACTAATTGCACTTAGTATTATTAATGATGCTTAAGTCGTAGTTAGCAGCTCTATTTAAATTTGAGCATTAAATTTGTGAAGATTTATCTGTCAGAAACTTATATCTGGCAGCGGTTGGATTGGGCTTGTCAGTAGGCCCAGAACGTAGAAGTATTCGGTCAAATTGCGTGACAGTTAGTTAGTTACACTTACAGCCCACCAACTGATTCACTGGCAGCAGGTCTAGGCGGACGTCTCCTACCACAATCATCAATTTTGTACGCAACATTGAATTCAAGTCTCAATTTAAATGTTAATTAAATGTATATATATTTCAGATAAATCGATAAATATACATATACTTAATATCATAGTAGCGTTTATGATTTAAAATTCCCATACTCTCATGTCTGCAAATATTTAACACAGGGTCCAAGCCTGTGGAAAAACTGCATCGTCCTTTGTTGTCGTTTTCCTCACTAATATGTCGTTTTCTGGTTCCATTATTGAGTTTCTCTTTTAACTGCGCAATCCCATTACATTATTGTTAGGATTTTACTGCTTAATGTTTACACACAGCTTCTTTATTTTCAGCTCCTAATCAATTTTTTAAAATTTGACATTTTCTTATATACCAAAATAATGTCATTTTCGAATCATTTTTAAAACTTCAGTGTATTAAATATTATTCATGTAAACTTAATGGGTAAAAATAGTTACATCAAAAGTTATCAGAAAGAAAAGTTATTATCAGAAAAAGTGTCCCATTTTTATTACAATGAATGAGACACCCGCGTACACGTCATCTGCTTGTCTCTTTGACATTTGAATAACTTCCATTCCAAGTGTAAAAACTATCTTTGTAGTTGCTTTACTGATCTCTTTGACTGAAATCTAGCTTTAATTAAAAGATTATGATCCTTGCACCGACTCGTGTTTATAAAACCAAAAAAAAAGAAAAGTTAAATCCTCTTTGTTATTGCACGTTCAAATTCATCTAATCAGTAAATTAACAATCAATAAAAGATAATTGATACAAAATAAGTGTTTTGTTACATGTACACTGATCGTCGGTGCTAACTGACGTTTCAGTACATATTCAAAATGCCTCGTCTTTTATCAAAGAAAATTGTCTAATGCATCAAGCATCAGTGCTTATCGAGGCCCATAAATTAAATTATCCCAAAACCAAATTTTTACCTTTTTTAGTTTGTTGTAGGAGTATTTTGATAAATTATGTGAAATTATCAAAATTTCTTAAAACTTAAATATGCTTGAAACCTAAAATTGAGGGCATTTTCGTAAAAAAAAATTCAGTTACACCCCGATAATCAGAGTGTATAGCAAAACTCTTTATCAAAATGTATATAAGCTGTTTGGAATTTGAAGACAAAGGATGGAAGCGTTTTAGTCATACGGATCATCACATCAGTGGTTAACTAGTGGGGTTATCTTGCTTGGTTTATTTGAAAAAACTTGCATTGGAATTTTGTTTTTTGAAAAAAACTTAATTTAAGGATGCTTTTATTCAATTAACTAAATGATAATAACTTTAATTTAAAGTGGCCCAATCTTAATAAATTCTCCAAACCCTAACATGTAATGTTGTTAAACATAAATCAAATGGACCACACTTGTGCAGTTTGCCACTGCATGCCAGTCTGCTCAAAATGCCTCATCCCAAACTCTATAAATACCTCAACTCTCAACAATCCATTTCATCATCATCATCCTCACCACCTCTCATGAACAAAATGGCTTCTCTCCATTTGAACTATCTTTTCTCAATCTGCCTGACCTTCATCCTTCTTGCTATTTCCGGAGTTCTTAGTGCACCCTTGAAAAAGCCGGTTGATGTGCCCTTTGGCCGCAACTATGTCCCGACTTGGGCTTTTGATCATATCAAGTATCTAAATGGTGGATCTGATATTCAGCTCAGTCTCGATAAATATACCGGTTAGAAATCGAGTCCATTCATTTGCAAACTTGTTTTTGTTTCTAGTGTTTTACTTGAATGTGCTTATGTATTTTTCATAATAAGGTACTGGATTTCAGTCCAAAGGCTCGTATCTCTTCGGACACTTCAGTATGCAAATCAAGTTGGTGCCCGGTGATTCCGCAGGAACAGTGACCGCTTTCTACGTAAGCAATTAACCACACTGATCAAGTTGACAAGCTTTTTTATCAAAAACCTTTCAATATGTTCCAAGTCTTGATTTTATAAAAATGTTGTCTAAGTTGTCTTTCCATTTTAAAAAATTCATTACCAAAATATTGCAGCTCTCGTCCCAAAACTCAGAGCACGATGAGATTGATTTCGAGTTCTTGGGGAACAGATCAGGACAGCCTTACATTCTACAAACAAATGTGTTCACTGGAGGACAAGGAAACAGGGAACAAAGAATCTATCTTTGGTTTGATCCCACTGTCGGCTATCACTACTATTCCATTTTGTGGAACATGTATCAAATTGTGTGAGTTCCCATTTATTTTCACAACTTTTTTCTTCATCACACTTTATTTCACTTCAAAACATATCAGATTATTCGCAAAATCATACGATATACTGACTTGTACAATTTATAAATTCAGATTCTTTGTGGACGATGTGCCGATAAGAGTATTCAAGAACTGCAAGGACTTAGGAGTGAGATTTCCATTCAATCAGCCTATGAAAATCTACTCAAGTTTATGGAACGCGGACGATTGGGCAACAAGGGGGGGTCTAGAAAAGACCGATTGGTCCAAAGCCCCATTCGTAGCATCATACAGAGGATTTCATGTCGACGGATGTGAAGCCTCGGTCGAAGCCAAATTCTGTGACACACAAGGCAGAAGGTGGTGGGATCAGACTGCATTCCAAGACCTTGATTCCTATCAGTATCGTAGATTGTATTGGGTGCGTCAAAAGTACACTATTTATAACTATTGCAACGACCGTGCAAGGCTCCCTGTCGTCCCGCCGGAGTGTCACCGAGACCGTGACCTCTAAAGAACTTGCCGAAGATACAAATATATATACGTTATTGATGAATACAGGGCGGTACTTGTGTTTCAGTTTGTGTTGAAAAATGTATGTGTTTTTTTACTGTCTAATAATGTGTGTTATGTACTTGTCTTTAAGGATTTGTTTGAATCAATCTAATAAAGTGCATACATGTTTGTTCAATTTGTTTTCGAATTTTTTATGGAAAAACTCGATCTTCATCTTTATTCATGATCAAATGTGAGCATTGGTGGCTAGGATATGACTATTTGTGTGAAAGATAATATACGAAAATTTAATTTGCAAGAAAAACTCAACTTATAAATTTCCGCAATTTCATAAAGAAAAGTTCATTGAGATTGAGGATATGTACAATTTTGTAAAATTGAGGAAATCGATTTTAATAGTTAAATATAATTTTTTATTGACGAATGTTAATATATCACAATGAGCTTTAAACTAATATATCATTTTTAGAGTATGGTTTCAAAAGAAATAATAAATTCAGGTGAGATAAATGAGACATATTCACTATCATTGATTTTTATTAATTCAAAAAATTAATAGAGTTAACCGTCAATCACCCAAAATCTGTATTTTTTGTTGAAATTAATTTAATTTAAATCGCCAATTAATAATAATTTTTAACATCTCACCATTTTTATTTGTTTATGTTGATCTTAATCCTATAATTTTATACTCCCTCCGTCCCATTTTGAGTGTCCCATTTGAGAACTTTCACGTTTTTTAAGAAAATTGAAAAATGTGAAATAAAAATTAAGAAAGAGAATGAGTGAGATAAAAAGTATGAAAGAGAGTGTAAATGTAGAAGTAAAAAAATTTCTATTTTAAGAAATGAGAAGATCATTTAGGAACATCAAAAAAAGAAATAGGACACTCATAATGGGACGGAGGGAGTATGTATTCTTCACTTACCCCACTTTTCATCAAATAAATTTTTACTTTCAAATTATATTTTTAAGATCATATCGCAAGCGTAATCTCATCCACTAGTTTATATTGTTGAACATTTCATATTAACCTTAAACTGCCAAAAATATGACATAATTTAGTAATCTGCTAATGAGTCCCTATAAATCTTTATAAACTGCATCCCAGAAAAAAACAACTCCGGGAAAATCCTGAATATTATCCTCGTTAACATCTCCCACAACATCTCAATCTTCAATCACCAGTTCATCAAAGCCCTCAACCCATTTACTCCACACTAGACGTACATCGCCGTCCCCAGAGGCGGCTACTGCGCTGCCACCAACTAAACCCCATCGCTTCCGAAACTCCTTTCAATTCCTCCATCCACCCAATTCCCAATCCATTAATTTGATCTCAAAGCTCCATTCTTTACAATCAAAATTCAACCTTTCTCAGTTTCTTTAAACCCGATCCACCGCACCTGTCTTACTCTTACCCTATAATCATTTTATCAGGTTGGTGGGTCCCAACTCTAAATTCTGTTCATCAACTTTTATTATTAGTATTCAAATCCGATTTCGTATCTTCCCAGGTTTTATTTATTTTATTAATCCTTTTTTTTCAATTCCATTATTTAATTATAATTTTTTTGTTGCTGCTGCTAATTTGGATCGACGTTGGCAGAAGTGAAGAATGGTACACTGTACTTATACTACAATCACAACACCAATCAACCGCTTCAATCCTATACCACGTTCGGTCAACGCCACCTCCCAACCCGGTCAAACCGGATCTTCAACAACTTCCGTCTCCTACGGAACATGCCCAACGGCCATTACACTACTGGGAATCGTTTACACCATGTTGATTCCATGTCGGTGTTGCCGTCAGGTGCTGGCAAGGTTCAGCATCTTAATGCTGCTGTTCTAGGCGAAGCTGTAGCGTCTGAGGAGAATGATTTGGTGTTTCCCAGTTCTGAATTTTCCAGCCAGGCTTTGGTTTCATCGCTGGAGAAGGTTGGTGTGATAGTTTAAGTGAGTTTTTTTATTGATTTGGATTTAAAGGTTTGATTTTTTTGAGTAATGAGAAAAAGGGGTTTTGTTGTTTGATTGGTTTAGTATGGGGAGATGTATAGAAGATCGATTGAGGATCCGGCAGGGTTCTGGTCGGACATTGCGGCAGTTTTATTGGAAGAGTAAATGGGGAGAGAATGTTTGTTCTGAAAATTTGGATGTCAGGAAAGGGCCTATCAGCATCGAGGTCTGTTGGATTTTGATTCATTTTGTTTAATTTGATATTTTTACGAGTGATAGTTAAGGTTGACATTGTTATGAAGCATAAAAGGTTGGAAATTATGTTGATTTTTGTCTGGTTTTTGGCCGCAGTGGTTTAAGGGTGGTGTGACGAATATATGTTATAATTGTGTGGATCGGAACGTCGAGGCTGGTTTTGGAGATAAGGTGGCTATGTATTGGGAAGGGAATGAGAAGGGGTTCGATGATAAGTTGACTTACAGCGAGCTGCTAGACAAAGTCTGCCAGGTGGGGATATCCTCTTATACTCGCATTCACAAATAACTGTATTTTGAAATTTACGCACGTGCACTTTTTTATTTGCTGTGGATTAAGTTTGACTTTGTTTGGTTGAATACGGCAGCTTGCAAATTATTTAAGAAGTATCGGGGTTAAAAAGGGAGATGCAGTCGTGATATATTTACCGATGCTCATGGAGCTTCCAATTGCAATGCTCGCTTGTGCTCGTATTGGCGCAGTTCACTCAGTACTGATGAACTTGCTTTTTATATTTTAAATTTTCCTTACATCTATAACGTCCGACTGATGCCGTGTTGTATTTTCAGGTTGTATTTGCCGGCTTCTCAGCTGAATCTATTGCTCAAAGGATTATGGATTGCAAACCTAAAGTAGTGATAACTTGCAATGGTGTGAAAAGAGGAGCTAAGATCATTAAGCTCAAAGAAATCGTTGATGCTGCCCTAAAGGACACGGAAAAAAATGGGTGGTCAATTGGTATCTGTGAAGTTTCCCTTTTTGTACTTTCAGAATAGGCAGTTCTTGCACATAATGACTAAAATATCCCGATTTATTTTGATCTGAAGATGTTTGCTTGACGTATGACAATAAGTTGGCTATTGATCGGGAGTCCACTGCATGGAAGAACAATAGAGATATCTGGTGGCAGGTACTTCACGACCAACAAAATGCGTTCTGTACTCTCTTTTTCCTCAATGTTGAAATATTGATTTTTTTGTTTCATTGAGGGATGAGTGTATCTTCTTGATATTTTGTTGCAGGACGTTGTACCCAACTTTCCGACAAAATCGGAAGTGGAGTGGGTAGACGCAGAAGATCCGCTATTTCTTCTCTACACTAGTGGAAGCACAGGAAAGCCCAAGGTTTGATCTTCGTTCATCACTTTCTTTCTTTATATTCTTTCTTTTTTCATTAAATTATTTCTTTGTTGCTGATTATATTTTTGTAAATCGTAGGGAGTTCTGCACACAACCGGTGGATATATGGTGTACACAGCAACTACTTTTAAATATGCATTTGACTACAAACAGTCTGATATATACTGGTACAGAATTTTGGCGAATAACTGATAAAGGAATATAAGTTCTTGAAGTGTATGTTTAAGAACTCCTTTGTTTTATTCTTATTTTTAGGTGTACTGCTGACTGCGGGTGGATTACTGGTCATAGCTATGTGACTTACGGACCATTGCTTAATGGAGCCTCAGTTCTAATTTTTGAAGGGGTACTCATCTATACTTGCTAATGCCAATCCCAATGCCATACTTGTGCATTATAAAAGTAAATTAAGTTGCAGATATTGGTGATAAGGCTCAGAATTCTGTTGGATTAAATGCAGGCCCCGACATACCCGGATGCTGGGCGTTGTTGGGACATTGTTGACAAATATAAAGTATCAATATTCTACACTGCTCCCACGTTAGTGCGGTCTCTTATGCGCGATGGAGAACAGGTTATAATGACTTTAGACACACGCCCATATTTTCTGATATGATTTTCATCCATGTTGAATATAGGCCAGTACTCGATACAGCATTTGAATCTTTTTTATTATAACAAAAGTGACGCTGTTGGGGTATCATTTTTTCTGGCTTGCAGTATGTAAAACGTTACTCGCGTAAATCCTTAAGAGTACTCGGTAGCGTTGGTGAACCTATAAATCCAACTGCTTGGAGGTATTAACCCGCAGTCTGTTTTTTTAGTTTGAAAATCCCATTACAAGACAGAAACTTAAACTAGAATTTTTAATGTTAACAGGTGGTTTTATAACGTTGTCGGTGACTCAAGATGTCCAATATCCGACACATGGTGGCAGACTGAGACGGGTGGTTTCTTGGTATGTTTCTTCATTTTTAAGATTTATATGTTTCCTACTTCCGACAGTTGCATAGTTCCTCATATTTTATCAACTGCCAATCAGATCACTCCTCTGCCTGGTGCTTGGCCACTAAAGCCTGGTTCTGCCACTTATCCATTTTTCGGGGTGCAGGTATGCATCACATGAGGTTATAATACTATCACTTCTTTTTGTTCCTTTTAGTGTGCTTTGGATTACAGTAGTTTGTGCTTTGTAAAGCCTGCAATAGTTGACGAAAAGGGTAATGAGATTGAAGGCGAGGGCAGTGGATATCTTTGCATAAAGCGTTCATGGCCTGGTGCTTTCCGAACTCTTTATGGCGATCATGAGCGATATGAAACAACATACTTTAAGGCCTTTCCTGGTTACTATTTTAGCGGAGATGGCTGCAGCAGGGATAAAGATGGGTATTATTGGCTAACTGGAAGAGTAGATGACGTTATTAATGTCAGGTATGTTTTTTTGCACTCCTTTTATAATTTTATGTTTTGTATGGCATAATCGGAATAATGAACTGGGCTCTTTCTATTTCTTTCTGAGCCCTGTGTAGTTTATGCTCTTTTTAATTTCATATACGCAGTGGACATCGTATTGGCACAGCAGAAGTTGAATCTGCTCTGGTGTCACACCCCCAGTGTGCAGAAGCTGCTGTGGTTGGCGTTGAGCACGAGGTTCTATTTTCTGCTCACCATATCCTTTTACGCTCTTGTCCTCGATCGTCACATACTAATCATCTCTCCACATTTTCATTGTTCAAAGGTGAAAGGTCAAGGAATATACGCATTTGTGACCCTCGTCGAGGGGGTGCCTTACTCTGAGGAATTAAGAAAAAGCCTAGTGACCACTGTCAGAAGCCAGGTACATCACGAAAAAATCAATTTCCAATTTATTTTCTTCCCAAGCTTTGCTAAAATTTTATGTTTCAGATTGGAGCATTTGCTGCACCAGACAAAATCCACTGGGCACCTAGCCTTCCGAAAACAAGAAGCGGGAAGATTATGCGGAGAATTTTAAGGAAAATCGCTGCAAGGCAGTACGATGAGCTTGGTGACACGAGTACATTGGCTGAACCTCAAGTTGTCCAACAACTTATCGAACTTGCCGATGTGTGAAAAAATTGCACTTCTCTAATTGTTCTGAGTTGTGGCCTGGATGGACTCATCCATACAAGAGCTGCTGTACAAACTCTCTACTGTCAGCAGGTTGAAGTATTTTTTGTAGGTCATAATAAAATGCCTAAATCACAGTTGAGCCAATCTGCATTCAGATAGTGTGAATTTCTTGCATTGTTTAAATTTATAAAATTATTCCAGGATCAAAAATAAATATTTGTCATGTATTAAATAAATATGTTCATTACTCTGAATTTCATTTTGCATCAGTTGATTGTATTTAGATTGCACATATGCAATGATATAACATTAATTGATAAAATGTAATCGACGTATTCAAAGTGCGGATGCATTTAACAAACCTCTTAAATGAAAATGTTATGATTTGGTACAAAAATATAAATTTGTTGTATAGTTTTATTTAGAATAAAAAATACAAAAAGTAAAACATGGATAATAATAAATTTTGAAACACCTTGAAATTATTACCGCACGTATGGCGAATTAAATAAAAATAAAAGAAAATAATTACACTTTCCGAGAATCAAGCTGCAGAGGGCCGACGCTTGCACGCCGATTTCACCGCCTCGGAAAAATCCACGCCACCAAATCGGCCGTTGTCGATTTTCGCTAACGATTTCATGGCCGCCAGCGCGAATCCAGTCGCGAACGACGAAAATTCTAGGCACGGAGCTGCAGTTCCTCCGCCTTCTAACAACGGTAATTTGGCAGCGGAGACGTCTGGGAAGAAAAAGCAGGTTGGATTGAAACATAATCCTGGAATTTCCACGGCTTGGAGCGCCGACGAGCAGTCGCTACTTGATGAATTGCTTCTTAAGTGAGTGTGATTTTTTTGGATTCTCGTTTTATTTCTTGTGCAGAAATCGATAGTGCAGAGCAAGAATTTTGAATCCTGTTTGAGATAAAGATGTTATGAGGAGTTTTGGATTAATTATAAACTGTATCGTAGAGATATAATCGTGTATTGCTATTGTATGGCGATGAAATGAAATAGATGGTGTTTTTAGTATGATTTATAGGTTAAAGATATGAAAGTTCTCTGATTTTTCTTCTCTTATATATGGAGTTGATTAGATAGAACTGAATTTGTGTGTTTATTGGGAAATGTGTGCAGGCATGCGTCGGAACCAAGCATAGTTAGGTATGCGAAGATAGCTACACAACTGAAAGACAAGACAGTTCGTGATGTCGCATTTCGATGTAGATGGATGAGTGTAAGTTCTATACCTTTACTGTTTTTATGCCGGCCATATGTTGTGTGATGAAATGTAGTGTAGAGAAGTTACTTCTATGCTAAATATTATCTGCCTATGGAAACTAACTTATCTGAGAACAGAGATCAAATTGCATTCATTGATGAACCTGGTTACTGTTTTTTCATGAATAAGAGGATTTGATGTCAATTATTAAAGTCATCTTGTCATGAGAATACAGTTATTTTCTTCTAGCAAAGTAGGACATCTGCAGATTAATTTTCTCAGAGCTAAACAGTAATTTGGTTTCCCTAGCAGTATATAAGATTGCATTGAAATCTGTTGTGATAGAGACACTTTATTTAATGGTCAGTTATTTAATGTCGCTCATGAACATTTTCAGAAGAAAGAAAATGGTAAGAGGCGAAAAGACGAACATAATACCGCGAGAAGAAATAAAGACAAAAAGGTATCTTTCATTTATCATCCAACATTTTTAGTACAATGCTGGGAACAGTTGAAAAATACTAAATGGCTTTACATTTCTGTTTGTTTACATACTTGAATGTGTTCTTCTTTGTACCATTTGAGATGGAAGTAGTTAGATATTACAATTTATCATGAACAATTTATTACTGATGATTACATTTAACTTAACCATCTTTTTGTTATATTTAATATGGTTATGCTCGTCTCTTTTTTTCACCATGTTAAACAATATTAGGAAAAAGGAGCGGACTCATCAGCTAGGCCGACCTCTCATCCAGCACATCCTAGTGGTCCTGTATATGTGCCTCCTCTCATGCCCGTGGACAATGATGACGGCATATCATTTAAAGGTCAGTGCATAAGTCACGTGAGCTTTTTGTGTGCAGCAGGTGGCCTCATCTCTTATAGGTTAGCTACGTTTAGAGTGTTTTAGTCCCTCCATCTGGCATAACATAATTCTCTCTAGCTACAAGAGTGCACTTTCCTGCACGCACAGTGTGAGCCAATTGTATCATTTATTGCTTTGTTGATGACTGTTGTTTAGAAAACATTACTGCTAGTCAACATATTGTAAACTCTGAATGTGTGCTACTTAGGAGCTTTGACATTAATGCATAGCAACCTTGTCGGCCTCCATGATAGTAGTCTTCAGTACTTGAAAATATTGTTTGACTTGAAACTTTATATTTGTATATTTGTTTAAGAAGTTATAATCAATTATTTTAGTCATCTAATGTTTCACCTGTTGCAGCTATTGGAGGTGTAACTGGACAATTGCTAGAGCAGAACTCCCAACTTTTTAGTCAAATTTCAGCTAATCTGGCGGCTTTTCAGGTTATGACACTCGATCTGTTATCATTCATGGGATATTATTATCAATGCAACCCACAAGCTATTACCATCTCATTGTGTTCCTTTTTAAATTGAGATGTAACTGACTTTATATGTTTATTTATTATGCAGTTTCATGAAAATATCAATCTCCTATGCCAAACCCGAGATAACATCCTCAATATCTTAAACAAGTTTGTTGACAGTTTCTCTCTTCCTTTACATTTGTTTAGTCCCATGAACATTAAATCATTGTTTGGTATGCAGTTGTGGGATGCTATGTGACCTTCGTTACCTTCTGCATTTTAATTTTGCATCTTTAGTAGCAATCATTTTGTTGCCAAATAGTCTTTTATGCTCACTGTTGATACATTACTGTCTTTTGCAGCTCAAATGATATGCCGGATATTATGAAGCAAATGCCACCACTAACAGAGAAAATAAATGAAGAACTTGCCAACTCCATCCTTCCGCAGAGTACTCGTCCGATGAAATCATGATCCCGAGCTCCCTTCTCAACCTAGATCGAGTAAAAAATACCCCATTGTTGTCCAAGATGCTCAAAGTGTGGTGTTCTAAGCTAGGTCTGTACTTATAACAGATGATGATAATAGGATTTGGGGCTTGTGTAGTTTGCTACCAGTTGCAGTGTCTCAGATTTTGTAGAAAAATAAGATAGCTTTGTATGTGGATTCTTCGGTTATTTATAATTTTAAATAATAATTTTATAAATCAAACAGATCCGGTTTCTTAAAGGTGCTGTAACGCCATTTCTTTACACATGCTTCAATAAAAATTTGGGTCCACTGTCTTTTTGGCATATTTTTAGTTCCTTGTCATAACTCATAATCCTTGTGGTTCCTCTTTAAAGTGTCTCCTCTTTAAAGAAGAAAAACATGGACTTCAATCATCTGTAAAATAGCCACTTTTAATTAACTGTTGCATTATGCCAGAGAAGTTATGTATCCTTTGGCCACCTTACACAAATGATCTGCGTAATATTTTTTAAAAATGAAACTCAAGATACAATCAAGAATTGTAGTGTGCTTCCTGGATGGATCCCTTCAAATGGATTCTCAGTCATAGTCTCAGGTCGAAATCTAGTTGCACGCTCAAACTATTCAACTTCTGTTTCGTATAAAACCAGCTATAAGTTGGGCAAGATCTTCACCACTGTCTTCCTGTACATGATGTCCTGCCTGAGCAAACAAAACAAAAAAACATTGCTGTTAAATACTGTTAACAAATTTCGACTCATACAATTGCTTATAGTATTTGCATTATCAATGTCAGAAAAACAGTGAGATTAATAAATAACATACCATCGGCAGCTCAACCAGCCGAAGTTTTGAATTTTTGCAGAAATCTTCAACCCCTTCAAAGTTCAACCAGCGATCTCTCTGCCCCCAGCATACTGTGGTCTTAACTTTCCAGTTTGCATCCATGAGCACATTCTTCATTTCTTCTACATATGTCTGTCATTTATAATAAACACAATGATGAAATTTGTCAAATGTAACTACCATCCTAAGTATAGCTGTTTGTCTCACTTTTAGCTGTTTGTTCATGGTTTTGCTAATCGCTTTTAATGCGAAGCCTGAGGAACCTGATGTGAGGTATGGTCTTCTGTATACCATAGCGTCTTCCTCTTTCATTTTGTATGGTCCGCTGCTTGTCAATACTTTATCGCTTGCTCTTAGAGGATCCTGTTTCGGTGAAAATTAAAGTTTAGATGCTTCCCCATAGTGATAATTAATTTTTACATTTCCAAAACACAAATTTGAGAGACCAAATGGAAAATACCATGACTAAAAACAAGTGATGCTACCAAAAATATACCTGGCAAAAGATTTCCCCAAGGAGAAAGTTGTTGAAGGCTGACAGGCTTGATGGCAAGTTGGTGTGTTTGCTCGTCAACTTCCGATATGAAAGAAATAAAATATTAAATTCCAAGTTCAGCTAAAATTCATCCAGCAGCTTAAGTGGAAAAATGAGCAATGGGATTTCCGTAATCTTACAGGAGGATTTAGTAGTATGAGATTACTGATCTTGTCCTGATGCTTGCTGGCATACTTCACCACAATGGGAGCAAAGTATCCCTGAACCAAATGGAAAGGTTACAGATAATATCTATTATTTAACCTGAAGGGACCTCGAATAGTAAAAAATTATACCTGGACGACAATAGAAATCTTCTTGTCAGCAAGTGAGTTCCTGAATAAGAGATTCCAAAGACTCCACGTATTCTGCACGCCATTGTCAAACTTACTGTCATTAGATTTTTATTCTACACATCACTAGAGACAACTATTTCAAACAAGCTGATTGGCATTACCATCTAAGGTGTAGTTGAAACCATAATTAGGCTGTGGCTTATCCGAAAACCCAAATCCTGTTGGAAAAATATTCAAATCAAGAGCTTCTGAGATATATTATTTTGCGACATAAGTAGGACAGCTGAATTACCAACAAGGCCAGAATTTTTTTGAAAGGTCTTTTTTGCGAAGAATACACAAAGTAGTAGAAAGAAAAAATAGAGACGTAGGCGTATCATACCTAGCCAATCAAAAGTAATTGCATGATAACTTTTAGCAAGAGCGGGAAGCATTTTGCGGTACGAGTATGCCTGCCAGTGTCGTAAATCAGTATGATTTTTTGGCTACAAAGATTCAGAATACTTGATCTTTAGTCAACTTAGCAATGCCTATTTGGCTGTGTGAGACTAACCTGCGAAGGAAATCCATGAATCAAAATGACTGTAGGCTTATCGGGGCTTCCACTCTCAACACAAAACCATCTATTGCACAAAACCATACACAACATTTTTCAATCTTTATGATATCCCTGCACACTGGCACGAGGAAGAAAATAATTGCTTTGTTTCCCCTTTGTGGGGATCAAATAAATTTGTGGGTTCTTACTTGAAAAAACCAGTTGAAGGTTGAGATCCTGCACCCATAGCAAGGCCAAAAAATGGATCCTTTGCTTTCTCTCCTGAGCCATAGACCGCGTGCGCCTTCACCTGTTTACAAAAAAACCTCGAGATGTCATGTTTATACCACCCTACAGTCTTTTGCTTGCAATGTCTCCACACTAACTAACAATATCCATACCATCTTTCCTTGCTGAAACCAATCATCTGATTTGCTAGGCCCTTCCGCATATTTTCCTATTCAATAAATCATAAAGTTTCCCATCACCAGCTTGAACAACCTCACAATAAACATTAATTTACCGCAGCATTATACATTTATATCCCATTTTGAAACTACACAGACTCAATGTCGCATACCGCCACCAAATGAAAACCCATCTCCAATTGACTCTGGTGCATCAATAAGATAATAATCCTGCACATAACCACTCATAATTATAAATCAAAATACAAACATTTTAGTAACCTGGCGGCCTTGTTTCAACTCTTAAGCCGAAGCGAGACACTAGAGAGGTGCGTAGAAGTAGCAAAAATAACTATTATCTTCTCTATAAAACTTTTTTAAATTTCATGCACCAAATTGATTCGTGTATCAGGCATTAAAATGATAAGAACAGATACTAAAACCCTAAAACCAAACCCTAATCCAGAGACATTGATTTGTTTCGCTTTTCCTTACTTCTGAAAAATAAAATAATTATTAATATAAAGGGATTTGGAGAAGCTGCTTACGTCATCTCCACCAGCTCGGCAGCTGAAGCTTGTCAGTAGACTATTCCTACCTGTCAAAGACGCCAATTTTGGGACAGAACACGAAGCCGGAAGAGATAGAAGCGAGACAGGAAGTACTCTCCGTAGTTGAGGAGGTAAAGGAGTGTAGGAATGAGTCGCAATGGCCATGGCGGAGGTGGAGACAGTTGAGAAATGAGTAACGGTTTAGTTGTCTGAGTGACGCCATTTTCGAGGAAGGAACAGATTAGAAACATCTGGTTGTCGTTTCCCTCCATTTTACAGCACACGTTCTTAATGGGCCTTTCTATCTTTCCTCGACAGCCCATTAACAACAATATGTTAGCCCGGCCCAATTTACACTACATGATTTTACTTGTTTTGAAATGAAAAAGGAGGAAATGTATCATGTGGATCCTCTCAATTTGGTGGACTCGCGGATTCTCTCTTGCACTCGTTGATTGCATTCTTTGGACGCACCAGATTGTGCCAATACATTAATGAAGCACGTGACTTGCACGTGTTTAACACGTGATGCACACGTGATGTGCACATGACAAATGCACATACGTGGCGCAATCTGGTGCATCCAAAAAATGCAATCAACGGATGCAAGAGGGGATCCACAAGTCCACCAAATTGGATGGATACACAGGATACAACCTCTGAAAAATGATGCCAACACAGAATCCTGGCCTCACCACTTTTCTCCAGATTTTTTCTGGGGCTTCATTCCTCCTGTCTGCGCGCGTGGAGGCTGTTTATTCTTTTCGCCTGTGCATGGAAGTTGTTGATTTGATGCTCTATGGATGCTCAAAGTATTAGTTGTACTAGATAAATATATTATATCTTGTACTCAATTGTAAAGTCAACCATCAAAAAAAGAAATGAAAACTGCCAACAGAGTGGTGGTCTGTTGGTTGAGGACCTGACAAAGGGACCTCAGGGCCAGGGTTCGAACCCTGGCCTCACCAATTTATCTCAGATTTTTTCTGAGGCTTCATTCCTCCCGCCACGTGCGAGGAGGTCTTTCTTTCCTCCCGCGCGAGCGAGGAGGTTGTGTGTGTTGTGCAGGAATCTTCCTTGCTTGCCTTTGGACGTGGGGCTTGCTTGTCAATGATTGGGTGAAGGTGTCTGTTGTGACCTGTGCTACTAGTGATTAGAATAGGATTCTCATGTATGAGATCTTAGACGAATTGTACCCATTGTAACCGCTATCAAAAAAAAAAAAAAAAAAAAAAAGAAATGAAAACTGATATCATTTACTCTGAGTTTGCAAATCCTTTTGTCTATTATTTTTAGTCGATTTAGACAATTATCAATTTTATGTGAGATAGAATTATCAATTCTCATCTATTGATTTTGATTAAATAACAGATGATATTAAAATTATTGATTTATTAAATTGGTCGGTTGAGCTTACAAAAAAACGATAGATCATATTTTATAATGTTAGTTTCTTCTTCTTTAAATCTCAACGGTTATTTATTTATAATTATCAATCGTGGACTAAGGTTTTAGGAGGACAGATAAATAATGTGAAACAGTGAGACATGATCTCGACCGTTGAATAATAATAATCCAACGGATGAGATTTGATTCAAAAAATAGCCGTCAATCTCAGCCGCTAGGATTTTTTGCAAATTCAATTGCTCATTATATAAAAACTAACTATAATCTCAACCGCAAATTAATCTAATCCAACGGTTGATAATAATTCCTTTCGTCTTACTTAAACTCTTTATTTCTCTTAAACTTAGACCATCAATCGAGATTTTCTCGTCATTTACTTTTCACCTGATCTCCACTCTTGCAAATATTATGCATTATTTCCTTTCCTGAACTTGTTTTTATTTTTATCTTTTCTCAACTCATTTGGTTATACACACATTTCTTTTAAATAAAAACTAATACGAGATATCATTTACCAATTCTAAAATTCTAAAATTTTCAAATTTAAGCCAGATTTCATCCAAAATATATTGTATAACAATCAAATCTTATATTTACCAAACTTATTATCCAAATCTCAAAATTAATAAAATAAATAAATCAAATTACCTAAACAGTCGACATAAGTCAACGACATTGAATCCCCACCGACCTACCCTGCACTCCCCCCAACAGATCAAATCCCATCGACAGTCGACACCAATAATTTCTTCATTCGCCAATCCAAAACGCCAATCGTCTGTATCTAAGCTGGCACCATTGTCGTCTCCCCACCTCTCCATCTTCTCCACCCACTTTCTTAAGTGCAACCTTAAACCCCACAAATCCGAGGGAAACAGCTCACACTATACCCTAATCTCCAATACCCACATCTGAATTCCAATGAAACTCATCGATTTTAACCAATTCCCGCGATTTCTCATCTGGGTTTTGCTCAGCTTGGCCACTTTCATACCCTTAGTTGCATCAAGTTTCGAACTTGTCACCATCTACGATGTGTTCTCCTCCTACGGCTTGCCAACAGGCTTACTCCCTAAAGGAGTAAATGAGTTTAAAATCGATGTTTCTGGAATGTTCCAAGTGCACTTAGACCAAGCTTGTAATGCTAAGTTTGAGAGTGAATTGCATTATGAGAGGAATGTTACTGGAAAGTTGAGTTATGGGAGAGTTAGTGATTTGAGTGGTGTGCAAGCTCAGGATCTGTTTTTGTGGTTTCCAGTTAATTCGATTCATGTTGATGTTCCTAGTAGTGGATTGATTTATTTTGATGTTAGTGTGGTGAAAAAGCAGTTTTCTTTGTCATTGTTTGAAACCCCGCCGGATTGTGTGGCTGTTGTGTCTCCTGAAATGCAGAAAGCTTCGGATTTTGAGGTATGTTTTTTACTTTTTACTACTGATATGGCTTAAAAATTTAGACTGGTTGTAATTTGATGGTGTTCGGTTTGAGGTTGATCATATGTAAATGTGTCAAATCTTTCTTGTAATGTGATTAGTGTGACGAGTTATATAGTCGCAAGCTGCTGTGATGACATACTGACATAAATGTGTTCGCTTGATTTGATCGATAATGAATTGCTAAATTTTGTATAAATGTTGGGTTCTACTGATGCTTTAGGATCTTTGGTTTTGAGAGATTCTATTGATGAACTGATGACGTTTTTACGTACTGAATATTCACATGCAGCAACAAGTTGGGATACTAAGGCATCGAGTTCCTCAAGACAAAATTGGAAGTGCAGATACTTAATGGTCTAGTTCAAACTCAAGAACAGTGGTCAGTCGGTTCACAAATGTGCATACAGTATCAAACTTACAACTTGTAAAGTCGCGTGGTTTCTTCAAGTGTGTACATGTTTTAAAATTTCTACAATCACGGTGCAAAGTATGCATGTTATTTGAGGTTGAGCTTGCAAATGAGAATGCAAAATTCAAAGAGGGTCATACAAATACAACAGGGAGTGGGTGAGGCAAACAGTTCACATGAATCTGTTTCACATACACAAAGTATCAAAAATTCATGTTGCATTTTATTTTTATTTAAGTTGAACATAAATTGTGCTTGAGCTGGCTGCTGGTATCGTTACTGGAGTTCTAATACTTGGTCATAAATGAAAATGAATAAATTCCGTATGATAATCTGTCTATCCAATGTATATGCTTTTGCATGTTGAAATGCTGAATTTGCAGTTTTTCTTTGTTGATATGAAGTATAGCAGTAATCAACGTTCTGTTTGTTTCTCAAACCGATGTATAATTCATGTTTGAAGGCTGACCATTAGAGTGGTCTTTCAACACTATCAGAGAAGTAGAGAACTAGTGTTGAATGTTTTTCAACAAGTCCATTGTGTCTTAGATTCATATTGTGACAGGAGCTATTCGCAAATTAGTTGATTTGTGCCCTATTTAATCTCAGGTAGATGAAGCACCTGGCCAGATGTGGATGAAAATTCCAGACCTTTGGGCATTTGGCGTGCAATGCGTTGGATCCCAGATACACAAGGACTTATGGTTCTCTACTGGATCTCAATCCATTTATAGACTACTGATACTGATGTGGGTGATCACTGGATCTAATTGAAATTCAAAGGTATAGTAATCTGTACAATGTAGGCTGTTGAGGATGTTTTTTTTAAATATCCTCATCTAGGAAAACAGTTGTGCATTGCAGTGCAAATTTTCAAATTTTTTATTTTTGATTAGTTTGTATTTTATCAGATTCTTACAATAAATGGATTGGTAAACATTGTTAAATACCATCTTTTTCATACCCTGCAAATAGAATTTACATTTGTATCTTGCTAGTGCTGAAGGGAAAATTCCAGATAACATTACGAGAAAAATAAAACTGTATACAGTACACGTATATTGGTATGCAAAATACTAGTGTACAAAGTATTCCTCTGCATATAATTTACATTCTTCGTGTACTTGAAAGTTGGATATTTTAAAAAATTAAAATGGAACTTTTATATGGTCAGGTTTGGAGGTGAGTCATGAAGAAGTATGATTGGAGACCATCACTGAATCTTCATGTCGTCCACCATCCTTTAACCTTAACTTTCTTGTACAGGACCAAAACCAGCATGCAGAAGATACAAAATGGCAAATGGTACCACCTGCGACAGGTGAATTTTATGTTACACTTTAACAGCTATAAAATATACTCTAGTACTGTACTACTCACTCTTTGGTACATTCCCTGGCCCCTCCTGCCTGCCTTGCCTCCTGAATCTGATTCAAATCTCAACCTTAGAAATGAATCCTATATTTTTCGAGCAAAGCTGATAACACCAAACATTAGTATTGCTTGATTTTACCAAAACCTGAAATGTATCTAAACTATTTTATCTTCATGTAAATTTCAAGAACTTTATGAATATAGAAATATGTGACCTGATTATTGGTCATCAAAAAGAGCTTTAAGAAAAGGCACTAACCGCATCATATTTCTTCTTTGTCTAGCTTTGAATATGCACCACTTTCACCAGGAGACCAACTTGAGAAAAGCAGGATACAAGCTGAGCCATGCTCTGCATAAACATGTCTCCATGTTTTTTACATGAAAAAAGTTGTGAATTTGAGTGAGATTTAAGTAAAGAAAAAGCAACCCATTTGTGCTAACCTTTGTGTATCTATCAATCACTAGCCTTTTATCTAATCTTTGTGGATTGTGATGCATCATACCAGACCTAATCATAACATTAATGTCAGATTGTTCTGCTTGTAAACTGCAGCTCAGTATATCAAATCTGCCTCATACGCTCAGTATCATATAGTATCATATTATGAGTGAAATACAAGGTTTGGAATCTGGATGCCTGTTTGATACCATGTCCCTACATGTCAACTTTAGCCATCTTAAAATTACGTATGCTCAGCTGACCCACCAACAAGACCAGGTCAATCAGACCCCATTTTAAGACCTACTCACCACTCTCCAAAAACCTCATTCCTCCAGCTTCCCAATCTTCCAGTCCTACATCCCCAAATGGATGTAAGAAGATCTCTTTCACTCCCTGTAAACCTCTATTTTTTCCTCAGTTTCAACCTCCATAATTTACTTTCAAGCTCCATTTTTATATCATGATCATGCCTTTGTGTTTGCTTATAGGATTACTTCATGGTGAGGCGTCACGTACCGGCATTCGGAAGCTGGGCTTCCGGCGAGTACTTGCCGTTTACTGAGTGCTTTGAGTCTGCTAGACAAGATGGATTACTGCCTTACAGTTACCATGAGAATGATCTAAATATTGGTCGTGGTGATCTTTGTGTCACTGGAGATCTCTACCAAAACGATGTCGTCACACCTGCAATGATAGTTTTTCCTCGCAATCGATCCAAGGTAAAATACTTGTCCCACAAATGAAATCAAAACTACAACTAATTGCAGTGTCGTTTGCATTTGTACATTTTGCAGTCAATGCGGCCAGTTGGAGATGTCAAGCAAACAAAGCTTAAGAAAGCAGACAAATGGGAGCCAGGGCACCCAAGTTACGCACACCGACGCAATGTACATCAGCCTATGGTAGGATCACCTGTGAGATTCGCAAAGCCAGTGGACGAGGATTTGTACAAGATCTCACCTGATCAACTTCACAAAAGTGCCAAGAAAGTAATACACTAGCTCATAATTCAATTCATCAACATTTCAAATCTTAGCATTGCTGGTTCTAACCGTTTTTTAACATAATGCAGAAAAGGGGACTGGGGTTTTTCGCTAGCTGCTGCTTTGCTACGACTTGAGCTGCGCTGATGCTGCTTCGAGTATGATCATGATGGTTATATATTAAAGTCCTTTGAAGAATCCTTCTATATAAGAGTGTGTTTTCTGCTTAAAGAGCATGCTGCCTGCAGTGCCAATTTCTTGTTATACATTTTGACAAATATCCTTAACTCAATCATAATTTCTAATGTTGAAATTTCTACAACTTGGTGACTAATTTGTTAGTTTACAATAAACTTTATATTTTAAATAATTAGAAAAAAAAGTCAAAGGGACAGTAAACATGATATTAATCGTTGATTAATAATAACTGACAACACAAAATAAAAATCTGCAAATCTAGTCACGCCTCCCAAAGAAAACTTATTAAAATTTTAATGCAAAATGAACGTTTTGAATATCTCTTCTGACTATTTAAAAATTCGAGGTAAGGATTCAACCTGAATTTTCCGTTTAAGTGCATCTCTTTTTCAATAAACTTAACTTTAATCAATTGAGCCGAAATAGGAACACAGTTAAATTTGGACCGGGGGGCAGCACGAGGAGAAGACATCCATAGGCAATAATTGGGCTTCAGGCCACAAGTTTAATCAACCACTTGGTTAAGCCCATGACCAGTTCTGTGTTTAGCTAACACCTGCAAAACTTCCTGATAAATTATGCACTAAGCAATGTTGTTCATATTACACATACACATATAATTTTATGTTGATGTTAATGTGGATGATTGTTTGTATTGTCTGCCAAGCATATATATATATATATGGATTTGCGGCTTTGCCTTCTTGAACATTTTATGCCATGCCAAGGTCTAAGTTGTTTTTGCAAACTTGCTGGTGAGTGAATCTCTTGTTAGAAATTCACAGGAAGTATTCATGTTGGAGATGCGGTCTGCTCGAATGGTAAGGTTAACCTTTTTAGTATACCGTTGTCGCGCTATCTTTTTTGATAGTGTATCATTGTTCATTGATTAAAAAAGTCAAGAAATGATGGACATTCTTTTTTCAAAGATTGTGACTTTTTATAAGTTAACGTTGTTTTAATCATTTGTGTGTTCGCCGCTGGGCTGTTTTGTCTGTTGCAGCCACGTCTAGTAGTGGTCAATAATTTGTGTCTGCATTAAAACAGACAGCGATCTTTCTGGACTCGCATCCCTCAATGCCGACCTCAGTACTCAACTTGCCGACAAATCAAGCCAACTCCTATCCTCCCTCGATGAAGAAGCTGATGCCAACCTCAAAGAATTAGAATCCCATTACTACTCATCCGCATCTAAAAAACTTATACCCAATAACAGCACCTCAACACTGAACTAAACCCTTCTTCCATCTTTGGAAATTTGTATTATATTCTCTCATTGCAATTAGTTTGTATTCTGGAAATTTAATTTTAAATAAAAATGAAAAAAGTAACAAATCCCAACATTTGAACATTTTGCTCCAGAATCACAATTTAGGAAGGGTTAAATATGGAAATTTTATAATGATGATTTCTATATCGACATGTTCTAAACAAGGTGTGATAAACAGAAGTCGAATCTCAGTCAATAAAATATGATTAAGATATTATTACATTTTTCTAAAATATGCTAAAACGACATCGTATTTAATTACGACAAACAGTCAACCATTGTCAACGTCATCATCTTCTTCATCCGCAAATCACGCATTCCAAACTGCGTCATTCTCTCTATATCAATCTCCGAGTCTCTGCACTTTCCATCAAACCACTTCACCCCATCTTCCGAAAACTCCAAATCGATGGACGACGACGGAGCAAGCAGCGACTACCTCTTCAAAATAGTAGTAATCGGCGACTCAGCAGTGGGTAAGTCAACCTCTTATCCAGATTCGCCCGAGACGAGTTCGACCCGAACTCCAAAGCCACAATCGGCGTTGAATTCAGACCCAGGTTGTGATTATTGACGGAAAGGAAGTGAAAGCTCAGATCTGGGATACGGCGGGTCAGGAAAGGTTTAGAGCAGTGACGTCAGCGTATTATAGAGGAGCTGCTGGTGCTCTCGTTGTTTATGATATTACTAGAAGGGCGAGTTTTGAGAGTGTGAAGCGGTGGCTTGATGAACTGAACAGTGAGTTTTTTTATGCTTTTGTGGTTTTTTAATTGTTTTGTGTTGGTCAAAATTGAAACTTTAATTTGCTTGACTAGGGTTTAGATTTTTAATATGATCTGTGGAACTGTGCTGGACACCGCTATCAGTTGATCAAAACTACTCTAATGGTTGGGTGGGTTCAAATGGAAGCTGTGATTGAACATGTTTTTGTGATAAAATGGAACTTATAAAATGCAATTTCATAATGATGCAGTTTTGATTGTTTTATTGGAAGGATGTTAGGTTTCATTTAGGGATTGGCTGCAATTGGTTTTAATGTGAATGGAATTCGTAGTGAGGCAGATTTTATAACTAGTTACTTTTTGGGAGAAAGTTGGGGTTTGGGATAGCAAGTGGCTTTATATTATAGCTTAAGTCGGTGTTCAACAGTTTCAGTATTCATATTTGTCTGGTTTACGTGATTGATTAGTTGTTCATCAGTCGACATAAAACCTCAAATTATGATGAATGATATGTGGCTTATACTAACTTAGCGGTATGGGATGAGGTTGTTTTTGTAATGCTTTGATTGCCCGAGATGCTTTGTTTTGGCTGTTTCGTTTTGGACAAAAATGTAGATCAAAGTGGGTCGTCTTTGTTGTTCTTGGTAATTTTAGACTAAAAAAGTGGTCAGTTTGTGGGCATAAGAAACACATATAACTTAGAAATTTACATTTTTTCATTTGTTACATTGAAATTGTTTTTACCAAGCTATGCATCAAGATCCCAGCTCCATTTATACTTTATCTGATATTTTGAGACAATTCTGATTTTTGAGTGTCTGCCTAAAGTTCATCAGGCTTAGCTGCTCAATTGTCACTTGGCTTGAGTTGTAACTAAAAGTACTAATTGTTTTGGTTTTGATGGACGCAGCGCACTCTGATGCCAAAATAGCTACAATGCTAGTAGGAAACAAATGCGACCTCGAGTCCATCCGCGATGTTACCATTGAGGAAGGGAAAGAACTAGCTGAAGAAGAAGGAATGTTTTTCATGGAAACCTCAGCACTTGACTCCACAAATGTCACTGCAGCTTTCGACGCCGTCATCAGGGAGATTTACATCAATGTCAGCCGCAAAACACTTAATTCTGATTCTCACAAAGGTGAACTGTCCGTCAACCGCGTCAGCCTCGTTAAGAATGATGGTGATAAAAGCTGGAGTAGTAATATTTCGTGCTGCTCAAAATAATATTGTATTTTCCGCAGCCCTGTTCCCAAGGTGGCACAAAAGCACTGGTCTGTTTTTGAAAATTGCTCATAAATTATTAAATTTAAATTCAAGAAATATCAGTATTAATGTTATTAAAGCAAGTGTTTGCTGATGACAGAGCAGAATTTCTTTATCCAGAGCTGCAGTTGCTCATGTTTCGCCGGTCGCGTCCTTCGACGTTAGATTTTCAGTATGTATGCCGATCGGGAGGAGGATGTGTTTTTTGAAATGTAGATTTAGCCATGCTGAATTTATTAAAGCAGTATCTTACTGTAATTATTACTCTACACTCTATTGTGGATGCAGTTTAGCTTCAAAGTTTGGCCTCAAAAACTGTACTGCTTTAAGAATAAGTTATCTTTCGGTCATGGATGATCTGAATGGTAAGAGAAAAGTCAGATACAATCATTCTGTGATTCCAAGCAGCTTTGAGAGGCTGATTATATTTAAATTCAAAACAGCATTCAGCTAAATCTTATTGTATTTGAGAACCCTTAACCTTATGCAGTAGCAGCCAGATTCACATGTACAAAAAATGAAACATGAATCTTATTCAACTGCAAGAAATTACATGAAAATGATCTATTGGTTGATCTGCAAGGCATACAAACCCTGGATCACATCAGTCAGGGCCACATCTAATTCCACACTTGCGCTCACATCGTGCCGTGAGTCTAGGAAAAGCAGGCTGAACACAAGCAGTTTCGCAAGCATCCAAACAATCAGCAGGGCCAGCTTCCACTCCCAAGTTGATCTCAGGTGAACCCAGTAAGCAAGCCATCATCAGAACCACAGCTACCACCATCTTTATCTTCATTGCTGCTTTACCTGAATTATCCTATCATACTAAGACCGCCCTCTTACTATTATAGTGGCTGGATTGGATGGGATCAACTTGGTCGAAAACTAAAAAGCTATGTGCGCACTGTCCTAGGCGACAGGTTTGACTCAAATATGCAGTAAAAAATTGTGTGACTAGGCTCGGGGCGGCTGGAACATGTTGGGCTGGACTCAAACTGCTACTCCCTCCGTCCCATTATTAATGTCCCATTTCCTTTTTGGGTGTCCCAAAATCATTTTCCCATTTCTAAATCTTACCATAAATGAACATGTCTTCTTTAGTTTTCCACCACATATTTCTCCTCTCTCTTCCTTTTTCACCACTTATTATCTATCAAATCACTTTTTTTCTCTTTCCTTACCACACAACTATCTTTTTTAATTATTTTTTCTTTCATTCCTTAAAAACCGTGCAAAAAACCAAATGAGACATAAATTATGGGACGGAGGGAGTAGTATTTTGATTGATGCGTGCTAGAGAGTTTTGATCAATCAGACTATAATTATTTTGGATATGAGAACTCTTAGTCTTAAGAACATGAAACATGATTCTTATTCAACTGCAAGAAATTACATTACAACACAGCATGAAAACGATGTTCAGTGTCACAGATTCTACTAAGGTTGATCTGCGCGCATCAGATCAGTCAGGGCCACATCTAATGCTGCACTTACGCTCACATCGGGCCGTGAGTCTAGGGAAAGCAGGCTGAACACAAGCAGTTTGACAAGCATCCAAACAATCAGCAGGGCCAGCTTCCACACCCAAGTTGATCTCTGGTGAACCAAGTAAGCACACCATCATCAGAAGAACAACTGCTACCATCTTCATCTTCATTGCTTTATCTGAATTAGTATCCTCTAGTACTAAAACAACCGCTTATTTTATAGTGGCTGGAGTAGATGGGATCAAGTTGGTGGACAGGAAAGAAACTAAGTTGTATCGAATTGATTGAACCGCGTTATCATGGAGTGCGGACTGTCATAGCCGGCATGTTTGACTCAATTTAATAAAACAATAATGGTACTCGAAAAGGTTGATAAAACAATCAAATAATAACGGTATGTGATTTCAGCCGTTAATTTTTATTAATACAATTATTTGATAAATTTAATTATCACGATAATTAAATTAAGTTATAAATTATATTTCTCAATTTCATATGAATCAATTACTCTTTATTGTATTGGGCCGGCCAGACCGTGTTGGGCTGAACTCAAATACAACTATATGGCGTAAGATTCGATTTCAATATATATTGGGCCGAGCGCATGCACCACAACCAAGAATCTTGGCAGGTGAAGAAAGTCAAAGACTCTCCACCAACTGTTGACCCGGCAGCCACAATTTTGTTGTGTTGATTTTTTTGGAGTGGGATTTCATGAAACGTGCATCAAGTTGCACCTAAAAATTAAAATCACATCTTGATTCAAAATACATGTTTTACGAAAGGATCAAACATTGTAACACTAAATGACATAGTTTTATATGCATCAAATAGAAGTACATCATTTCAACTCGCAGCAAAATGTAAATCTAATTTTTACATTTTTAATTATGTTTTATATTTTTACTATCTTAATTGTCTTTAATTTTTTTGGTGCATAAAAGGGCGATTTTCAAGTTCTAGGATTAGGAATTCTATTTTGTCTGCTTGTACTTGAAACACTAGTCTTTATTCAATTTATGCATCCATCCACTTGCTGCGTGTAAGGCTACGTGCAATTTCAAAAATCAGATTGAGCGAGTCAAATGTAAGCTGCTGGTTCTTGTCTCCAAAAAATATGAGCTGGTATAAGTCAACCTTATAAATATTGATTCAGCCAGCTAGTGCAATACTGTATTATGCTCATTTGGTTGCAACGTGCATGTTGGCATTTCTTTTATCATCTAAAGATTGCATTTTTTAACTTTCTGCCTGGTATGAGTTTCTATTCATTTGAAATACCAATTTTGTTACATGTAAATGATTATTTCCGCATTTGAAGAAAACCCTTTATGAATTTATAAGTAAAGTTTTGAACTTGAGTAAAAAAGGGACAAAAAGTTTCAAATCATTTGGCTATGGATACTTTATAATCACCCACAGGTGAAGTTTGTGATAGACTTGTTCAATTTACTTCTCCTTTAGGAGGTGGGAAGAAGCTGTCATGGAAGAGGAAGTGAAATGGTCAAAATCTGCCTTGTACTCAAGTCAATGGCCTCACAAATAAATCATCTTTTTTCCTTTATATTTGCCAAAGCAGCTACCTGCCCATCTCTATTTTGATCACAAAGCTCTAAAGGATTGGTCTTGGCTGAGAAGCAAGCTTTCATAAATGGCTGTAAGTCATATAATTTTCTTTTTGGTGCTTTAGAGTTGAGTTTGATGCTAAATGTATTTGCCTCTGTTGAATTTTTTGATGAATGATGATCCTAGTTATTACCCATTTGTGCTTCAAATTCAAAGTCATTGCTTGTTTTTTAAGTTCAAGGATTCGGTTGATGGTTTTCAGTTTTTAGAGCGTCGTCGAGAAATAGAGATGTATGTATGAGGATTCGGATCCGGTACAGCGTATTGCGGATTCCAGCCGATTTTAATGAAAGTTTTAATCCAAAGTTGTAATATATATAATTTTTAATTAGTAAATATAATAATAAAAATCCTAAAAAATAGAAATTTAATATTTTTATATTCTAAAACCCTATCTAAACCACTAAACCCTTTACACGTGGCATCATATTTTCTAAAAATATTAAATTAATTAATTTTAAATTTGGCTGCAAATGGCTGTTCGCAGCACTGGATCCAAATCCTATGTATGATGGCTTATTGGAATTCTAGCATCAGATACTCGAAACCGACCAAGAATTCATTTGAGTCGAATCCTAATGTCTTGAATGTGCCGAAAATTACTGGAAATATAATGTTATCTAACTGGAATAAGTTTTTTAAATTTTGGCAGAGACCTCATGTACCTCAGTTTGGGAAATGGGAAGCTGATGGGAATAACATCCCTTACACAGTAGTCTTCGACAAGGCTCGTGAAGGCCGAGGTGGGAAAATGATAAACCCAAATGATCCACAACAAAATCCTGAAGCTTTTGGTATTGGTGCACCTCCAGCCAAACCTCAAACAAGACAACCTGAACCAGTCAGACGTGGACCAACACAAGGAAATGGTGGACGCAGAGGAGATGGGGTCGGTGATCACATCAGGAGGTCATCAAGAACAAGCATTGGGTCTGAACATAGCTTTGATCGCTCGCCAAACCATCAGTTTCAACCTAAGGTAACAGGACGAGGCGCTAACATTGAAACTAAAGGCTCCTCGAATGTCAACCGTACTCCTGACAGATCTCGCCCTAGAGACATTGATGATGATGTAAGTTAATCTTTTTTACCGACTATAAAAAACCATACTACAATATATTTCTCTACTGAAAATATTTAAATTTTTGGTGATCAGCTCGACAGAGGTGCAACAGTCCCTAAATTTGGCAATTGGGATGAGAAAAACCCGAATGCAGGAGCGGGACTAACAACAATTTTCAACAAGGTGCGTGAGGAGAGGAGCACTGGGACACCAAACATCACAACCGAGACACATAACTATTCTCGATCCACTCCAAACAATGTCCCAAAGAAGGCCAAGGTATGCACCTTTTAGTCCAACAAAATACATACCCTTTTACCCTTTCTAATCAAACTAAACTAATACTTACGTGCATCTCGCTATTTCTTGTTTCAGAGCGGCTGTTTTCCGTGGTTCAGATGAAGAACAAACTTAAAATGGCGTGATGAAATGTTGAATACTTCTCTAGCCATCTGCTGCCTCTTTGATGTTCCTAAATCTTCCATAAGACAACACTGTTGGTTTTGGTCTTTGGTTGTTTCTCATTGTGAAAACTAAAATTGTCACTGCTAATTATTTTCACAGACATGCCTTGTTTTTTGCACTCGTATGGTTAACAATCAAAATTTCACGACCTGTTTGATGTATATTTACCATGATCAAAATATTTTCATTCATAATCCATAAAATTAAATCAGTTTCTAAATATCACCAGCAAACCGATATCAAAAAATGCATTCATCAGCATCAGCAAGAAATGCATCCACACTGCAATATCTAAAAGTAGCATATGTCATATATTTGTAGGAAAAAACTCAACAAAGAGGAAGTCATAACTCGTAAGGATCTACCTCCCTACAACTAGGTGACTATAGAATGAACCATTCCTGCATGTTGAGCTTCTCCGAGCATCCGCACCGGTTGCAATCTCGTTGAGGAACTCCTCAACGAGATGTTAGTCAAATTATTTGTGCATCCATGACAATCTCGATGAGGAGCTCCCCACCGAGGAGCTCCTCCTTTTTATGCCTTAATTTTTTAGGAGCTCCTCTCAAAAACCTCCTGAAGCTTTTCTGAGAGGAGCTCCTCACGAGGAGGAGCTCACCAAGATTGCAACCGGTGCGGATGCTCTCCGAAACTCGAGTCATGCACTGAATAGATCTTGCTTAGGAAATGTTGCACGTACCCATTTTTTCTTACAATCAAACAGAGTCAAGAAACCAAGGTTTGCACCTTAATTGTTAGTCCAACAAAATTGAGAAATTGTACATTTAGCGATGAAATAGCCGTCGCTAAATAGGTTGTCTCAGATTCGGTTCTTATATTTTTGAAGTGGGCCGAAGATGAGTTCGGTCCAAATATCGGCCCAACAAACAAGCTTCGTCTTGTTCTATTGAAATTGCTCTCTTCAGCAACTACTTGTCGGAGCTCCTCCGACCGATTTCGAAACGCTTCTTCGGACAGTCGATTTCAATTCTTTGCTTTCTGGGTTGTAATATAATCTTATTATTTCATCAAATTCTTTCGCTTCATACGGAGATGTTCCCGTAGCGAAATCGACTGTGTAAACCCTATTTTGACAAGATAAGGTAATCTTTACAATTCTGAATCTATTCGTGTTCTTTTTTCTGTTCTCGATTTACTGGTAATTAGATGTAATTAATTGGTTTTGGTTTTATATGCTTTGATCAGCTTATGCGCTTTGGATTCGAATTTAGCACTTCTTATAAACTCTCTACTTGAAGTAGTTGAATTTTCATGTTTTTAAAGGTATTGAATTTTCATGTTTTTAAAGGTTAGATCTTTTTTCTGATTTGTGCCGGATGGGCCTGGAATTTTTGCATATTGTCTGTTCGATTCCTTGGTTTTGAATTTTGTGCTATATTTGAATTTGAAAGTTGCAATAGTTGACTTGTTGGCACAAAGATGAATGTAGACCGAGGGTGTCAAAGTATGGATCATTGATTCATTTCATATACTTTGATGTTGAATGAGTTTGTGTTTATGCCATTTGTGCTGCATATGTTTACACTTGAAATTAGAATTCCATGTATGAATATTCTCCGATTCAAGTGGTCTGCTATGGACTTGTACTGCCATGACGTTTCAGTGTGGTTTGTAAGTTCGCTATTACGAAATGAATCATTTGTTTATGCAGCTTCTGTAGGGTGGCATACCATAGTTGTATGCTATCATGAATAGTACCAGGCCAAGAGATAGCTGCTTAATAAAGTATCAAAGAAGAAACACTACAGTTAATTTGGATCTTAGCATTGGGCTACCTGATCAGACGACGGATCAAGTGGGAAGCTCGTCAGCTGTATCAGAACAAAATATGCAACCAATCCGGCAACAAAATGCTCCAGTACTGATTGACGTTGATGCCATCGATGATGAAGTCCTGCTTTCTTCTGCTAGAGCATTTGCACTGGTAGGATTTTCATTATAAGGATTTTATTTTCAACGTAATATAAGACTTTGTATTATATGTAAGTATGCGTTTTTATTGGCACACGTTGTTATCTTCGGTTTATTCGGACAGTGTTGCTTCTTTAGCCTCTAACAGACTCTATACATATAAATTGTTGGCAGGCAAAGAACAAATCTAGAAGGGTTCATGTGACACAAGAGCTGGTTGATTTGGATTCAGGTACATCTTTATCAATACTTTTTTCATTTGATACTTTTGTGCTCAAGAATGATCACTGCATACATATACTGGTGTATTTTGTTTGACATTCTCAGAGCTTTTCATATCATTTTGGTGATGTCCATGTTGTAATATGTTTTGTTGCATTCGTATACATGTCGTTCGAGTTTATGGTATTTGTTTGCACAGGGGAACAAGCAACTAGATTCACCAACTGTTATAAGCGAAGGAGGAACTCGTCCGAGCGGCCTGTAAACGTGGATCATGTATATGTCAACTTAGAAACTAGTTGCAACCTTAAGGTAAGCAGGCGTGCTCTAACAGGATGGTGCTTTCTTCTTTTGATCTGTTAGTGAAAAATGCAAATGCTCGTATTCAATTCTATTTAATGTAGCCCAGTAGCTTGCATAATTGCAACTGAACCACGTATTATTTTGGGGGAAAATGAATTGTGGTGTATTTGGTGTAAACTTTTATAGGCCTATTGGCACATAATACGTACGCTTGATAAATGTCATGCAGAAAGACAAGGTTACTAAAAAGCCTAAAAGTGTGCCACCCCCTCCCCTCCTGAACCTGCATTCAGCTGTCCGATATGCATGGGGGAGTTGGTTGAGGAAATGACTACAAAGTGTGGACATATATTCTGCAAGAATTGCATCCTTACTGCAATATCAAAAAAGAGCATCTGCCCAACTTGTAGGAAAAAGGTCAACAAAAAGGATGTCATAAGGATCTATCTCCCTGCAACTAGGTGACTGTAAAATGAAGATCCCCGCATATTGAGCTTCTTGAAAACTCTAGTCATAGGATGCATTAAGTAGACCTTGCTCAGGAAATGTTGCAAAATCATATAGTGCATCAAATAAAAAATATTCTGTGGGATTGTGTTGTATGTATCACTTGAAGTTTTATGTCAGTTTTAAAACTGCTTATTGGCATTGTCATCAATTAAGCATAAGCTTCCTAGTACCTTTAAGTTTCACCCCTCATGGTCTCATTTATGTTTGAATATTTCAAGCAAAGTCCCTAAATATCAAGGGATTGAATCATGTAAACAACTTGGCATTATTTTGTGCAATGTGCCTAGAGTAACCAAATGAAGACTTCAACAAGGTACACTTTCATTTTACTCCATGGTACACAACCTCAAACAGACAACAGATATCCTCAATAATAATGCGGTTCAAATGTTTCTAAGTCAGGGCACATGAAATTATTTCAACAGATTGGCCATCTTGAATATGGAGTGACATACAAAGCGAAGGAATTCTGAATCAATTTGCTTTATAAGCTGATCCGCTATTCAGTCCGCTAGTGTACAGACCTGCAAAAAATAAGTGTAATTGCATGTTATCAATCATTTAAAGAAGAATATAGTTGAAAAATATTACAAGATCAAATGTTGTACGCAAATATACCGTTCAAACTGGTAAGGATTAGTTGGGAGCCTTTTTTCTCCATTCAGTGCGACCACGGTTGATTTCATGTCCACTTGGAGATAATCTCAAGAAGTGCAAAAAGGAAGGAAAGTCTTTCCCCAAAGATTTTGTAGCAGATCCATTAGTTCCAAGGATCCCTCCTTCGAACTCAAATTCGGGACTTGTGAGGGAGTCAACCACATCATCTCGTTGGCACTCTCTTCTGTAGTCGAGAGTGATGGACTGCAACTCGTGGGTGTCAATTATGTCTTCAGGCATGCTCTGTCACAATTAAAGTGAGGATAGAATTATATGCATAAATAAATTGCTGTGGAAAAATTAATTTAAATATATACTGAAATACATGCGAACTAACCTCAAGAACCCATCCAATGTAAGCAACATTGTTTACATGCCGGTTCATGTCAAGATCGGCTCTTCTTGGCTGGATATTAACAAATAATTTCAGAATAGAAACAATGTTTGGTTTTCTATGTTGACATGTAGAAGGATAACAATGTGTCCTTACCATAAGTCCCTCTCGAACATAAGCAGGATTTTCGAGTTTTGGAATTTTTTTAAGGCTGTTGTTGTTTTCCTCTGGAAAGGACAACCTGAATATGCCGATAGAAATATTTAACAGATGAATTCGGCATATCCAAACAAACAAATAATGCAGCAAAAATATAATACTCATACAAGATTGGACGGGTACAACGTCAATTGGTGTGATAAGATAAACACATGCTCCAAACTCACTCCGAATATGGGAAGAAAATATGAGTTTGGAACTTTGGACATACCTGAGTTCTCTTGGGCAGTGTACTAAGACCTCATCTCGGACATCATCAGTGACCTTCTGGAGACGCCTGGTATCCATGTTCATCATCACCCACTTGCTGCAGTAAATATAATCAAATGTTACGCTTGATTAAGATTATAAAAAAATATCAGTAATAATTAAAAGATAAACGACTGAAGAGTGTTGCCAATATTCTTGTGGCTTTCCATAATTTGTGATACTTGCAACAATGTTTTATAACTTATGAACTATCAAAGAATCCTTAAAATAGACCTTGTAGCTCTCCCAATAACCTCCCCATTAGCATAGTCTTTCAATATCCAATCGCGCCTAGTCCCAATCCTTCCCTCGCCTTGGCACCAAGTCTCAATCTCAACAACATCGCTCCTGCCAAAATACACATCATGTAAAATTTTATGTCCTACAATGCCTAAACCATCACACAGATTACAAATACCAAAAGATTATAATTTCACTTACCAAGCAGGATACTTGTAAATCTCTATATGCATACGAGCAGTCACCCAAATCAGATGCATTTTCCTCATGCTTGTTGTGGTTGCAAACCCGTCAGTTGAAAACCCAACACTCTGTGCATGATTACATCCCACCTCCTGCGACACAGACATATACATGCTCACTATCCCCACAACAACAAAACATTTACAATTCTACTTCATAATTAATTAAATAATACATCTTTTTGACGAAGAGTAATTTAAATCAACTACTAGCTCATTCAACACCATCCCAACACCATGAATATCATTTGATTATAAGTATACGCTTCAAGTAAAATCAACGAAACTATTCCAATTCTTGTATACAGGCAGTTCTTATACGCTTTGATACTCGTTCAGCTCTCCTTATTCTAGCTCCTAAACAACAATCTATCCACCAAAATCTACATAAAAACAACCATGCATCTTCAACCCCTCATCAAATCACATTCCAACACAAAGCCACAATTCGATACAAGTATCCCGACATGCATTGCATCACAATTCAAAAACTAAACATCACCCAAATGCAAAACTAAACCAAACCTGCAAGAGATTAGCCATTGTCTCGACAGTAGCAGTCTTATTAATCCCAACTTCATAACACCTAACAATAAACCTCTCCTTATAAGACAATCTATCCTCAGTCAAGCTCCCAAGCCTAAGCCTATCAGCCAAAGTAGCTCCATTCACACCCTCAATCGCACCAGTCTCCAAACCCTTGTTCTCCAACACCGCTCTAATCGAACCCACACCCGACCCGGATCTACCTAACCTGTATAACGACACTGCAGAACTGGGTTTGCAAAGGTGTCGACTTTTCGGTAAAGATTGAATCTTTTCGACTCCAGCATTGAACGATCCCTTCACTGACAACATGGCGGATACCCTTTTACCGGAATTGTGGAAAAATGTTGAGAGATGGAGATTTGAGGAAGTGGGTGATTGTTATCTAATCTAAAATGTCGATGATAACGAGGATGTTCTGTTTTTGAAGAGGGTGGAAATTAGGGTTGCTGAGACGAGAAATCTGCTGTGATTAGATGAGATTCACGAAGGTGACATGGCCCAGTTTGTTGTCTTTGATATTTTGATTAGTTTGAATTAGGGTTCTAATCTGTGTTTGACAAGTGGATGATGATATCTCAGATCAGCATCAGAACTGACAAGAGATTTTATGTGGTGCATAAGGCTCACCGTAAGTTCCCTGCTTCCTCACCACTCAACATATTATAGAGATTAAAATTCTCAGCTTTTTATATAATAGTATAATTTTAATTTCAATCGTCGAATTAATCCGAATATTTGACAGCTAAAATCACCTCATGTTATGGAAACCAAACCAATTTCCTTACAAAGCAATACTGCTTAGCTTCTTAAATTTATAAAATGGGAAAACATTTGGAATGGGAAAGAGAGGGAGATGGATATGATTTCATTGTCCATTTGAGAAACTGAGGGTTTATGTTTGATCAGAATATTTGATTCTGATCTCTCACTCAGTCTTCAGAGGCTGATGAATTACTTATTTCCTGCTCATCTTCACCGGTGTCATTCTCATTACTTAAATGTCGTGGAGCTGAAAGTTTATTGGCACCGGCTTGACGCCTTCTTCTGTGTTCTAATATTGACGTAAATGAAATCTTGATATATATTGAGGAGATATTATAAGAACAATTGGGAAATGGACAAGTACTGGGAGGAACTCACTTTTATTATTAATCGTGTGTCGTGTGAGAGCCAAGAATTCTTCCCAATTCAGCTTCATGAGTTCCTGTTTTTCTTCTTCGGATATGTCAGAGTTTGGTTCCCTTCCACACATGAATGCAGCCCTGGTAATTATGGAAAATGTGAGCTTTTCCATCATTTCAATAGAAACAAATTTTTACAGTGATATTGCAGAAAATATTCAGCTATCCATTACAAGTAACCAACCAAAAATGAGAATGTCTACCTATCATAGAGATGAGCTGCTTCTTCTTGTGTCCCGACAGTCCCTAAATGAATTTGTTTTTTCTCGACTTTGATTGCTGCTTGCCATTTCATGTTCTTGAAATATACTCCCCTCATTAAACATGGTTGCCTGTCGTGAAGAACTTTTCGCTTGTGAGGCTTCCTACGCTTGATGCCTATTTAAGTTTAAAAACAGCCGCACTACAATGAGCAAAAGTTCACTGAAATAGTAACATATTTCAAGAAACTAATATTTCAAGATTTATCACACCTGATGTCTGCTGATTGTGATGCTCGATTGTGGAGCTAGATGCAGATACATTAGATGCGCCAGTGCCCAGTTGATCAACTTTTCTCTGAGTAAAAAGTGAGCTTTCCTTACTGAACAGTATAATTTAATGACTAAATACGGTTTGAGTTTACAGTTTTAGTGGATCTATTCGTAATGTACTCACCGTCACTGGAGGTTGCTGCTCAACTTCAGGTGGTGACTTCGGATGTACACTGACAGAACTTGAACCTCGGGAATACCTTGGGTGCATAATGCCACAATTAGGAAGCCCAGGTTGTGGGCCTATACAAGAGCCGTGTCCTGCAATATGATATTAAATATAAATCAGCTGTCTAAAAAGGAAATGATACCAACTTGAGGAAAAGACTATTTCTTGCTGAAGTCGACCACAACGACATTGCAGTTTTAGAGCAGTTTGACTTACCTGGCGGAAGACCCATGAGTTTGCGCCAGGCTTTTCTTACACTCACCATCTCTACTTGTGTTCTTCTAGACTAAAACTCAATATACTTTTAGCTTAATGTGTATCTTGGTTCAGCTCCACCAATACTACTGACAGAAGAACAAATTAAATGACAAAGTGACAAATGTAATTGAGAACAAATCATATACCTAGCCGCAGATCCGCCTAAGTAGTTTAGTTTTAACCACCCTCGAGCTCCAGCCAGGGACATGAATCCAACACGGATCCAAGTCAATGTACACTATGTCGGTAACACAATTGAGTCGCTAACTTTATGCATTCAATGGGCAAGCTATAACAGATTAAACCAATAATTCAACCAACTTAAATTTCATATCTTGCTTAAGATACTTAGCCTAAGTCAACCCTCATCAATCTAGTCCCCTTTCCACCTCCAAACTCCAACACCCAACAAAACCCAATCCCATAAAGACTGGAACTTTACCAAAGGCACAACTCAATAACCTCCAAAGACAAGAGCTTTACCAACACTACAAAGGTCATCAAAAATCCATCAACCCACAATGTATTCCATTCTACATACAGTAAGCCATCATAGACTATTCTAAAATCAATCAAGGGATCAAAAAACATCTTCCAAGAATGAAGGAAAACAATAAAGGGCACAAACCATGTACCTGAGAGATTGGAGTGAAGATCTACCAAAGTTGGTGAAATGAAGGATGATTGATTAATGGTTGAATTTGTTGGTCATGCATCTATTGCTTTCCACCACCTTCTTAGTGAGGCGTGATGATGATGATGATGGGTGTGAAGGATGGTGCTGGTGGTGGATGGAGTAGATGAAGAAGGTGGTGAGATGAGGGTTGGGCTTGAATTGAAACGAAGAGAGACACATACAAAGACAGTTGTATTCTTGGCTTTTGTCCCACGTTGACCGTTCGCATCCAATTGAACCAAAATTGAACCGGATAATCAACAACCACCTGTTTGTCCATTCCGATTGAGCTATAAAGCATTTAGCTCAGTTGACAAGAGATAAGTGCCACCACAGGTTCCGGACAGGACTAAACTGCCTCAGGTTTTTGTGACAGTGTTGCTTAACTATACAAAAGCAGCTAGCAAAATGCAGAACACTGAAATGAGAGTGCACAAGGATTTAATCCATCCAGTTGACTAAATTCTATTCCAATTGATAGCAAGAAATGAATAATGTCCAAGGTAGTAGAGTTTCTACTAAATCAAGAATCAATTGATTCCAAAACAAATGTGATGAGTGCATCATCAGTATGACAAGATGTAAAATGTTTTTCTATATGTGTCGCTCATAGTAGAGCCTGACAGTTGAGTAAATGTCACAAGGTTCAGCCATTGCTCCGGTGCCTCCCTCCCAACTTCTCCACGCGGGAGTCGGTGTGAAACTGGAGGAATTAAAGACATTCCGAGCTCATCTACTTCCATCATGTGTTTTTCTGTAAAGGGGTTGGACCACATGTATGCATGCATTGATGGTGCTATGAAAATAGGCTTCGAGTAGTCCCAAGATCGAATGATACATGTGAGCAAATTGTCGCATAGTCCATTAGCAATCTGCAAAGAAGCACGATATCTGACTTAAATTAGTAAAGAGATGGCACATAGAGAACAAGATCGACGAACTTTATCAAAGTAATATAGTTCACAGTAGCACAAATGGATACCAGCAACCAGCAAGGCATCAGAAATGGCAACTAAAGAGTCATAAACAAAGAAGTATACTTAGTACTAATGGATACCAGCAACCAGCAAGGCATCAGAAATGACAACTAAAGAGTCATAAACAAAGAAGTACACTTAGTACGACCGCATGAAATAAAATAAAAGAAGACTAACAATAGCATGTCCCAGAGCTTAAAAACCAACAGAACTCGAAGCTACATGCCACAAAATGTAAAATCAGTCATGTCGTTCTCACACAATAATCCTTTAAGGGACACCAGTTGAGATTGAAGTGAAATAGTCCTCTTTAGCCTAACAAAAAGGACGGCACACGGCACAGAACTTGCTCTAAAATGTTATGCGTTTGAGAACTAAATTTTGCATATTACATACTAAAATTACTAGCAAGTATATACCTTAGCAAGAGTGTGCGCAGAAAGTGGGGCAATAACCATCATATCAGCCCACCTGCGAAGCTCAATGTGAACAACTTCATCACCCAATTTATTCCAAGTGCACCAGTCATATTCTTCAGTGTACAAGACCACATCATTCGGGACAGTATTTCTATCAATGAAACGTAACGCTGCCTCGGTTGCTACAGCCTTTACTTCGGCCCATTCAGAAAAACAACGGCAAAGATGACCAAATTTAATTGCGGCTACACTTCCACACGCAGCAAGAAGAATCCGGGGTTTTCGTTTACCACCCCGAGATTGAGAGTTAGACGCCTCCCCAGACATTACAACTCCAGGATCTTTAGGTTTCATGACCTGGAAATGGAAAACCCCGATAAAGCTCACATTCTTAATAGGCATAGATTATCCCTAGTCGAAAAAAGCAAAACAACAGTGGGTTAATAATACAGGAGCTTCTATGGCCTTAACTAAGCCATCGCCATAACTTGTGAAAATGCAGTAGCAGTCTCAGAATTACAAATTTACTCAGTTTTACCAAATGGGGACTCGCAGTGGTGGAGGGGCTCGGAGATCCAGAACGTAACACAACACAGTAACCCTAAAGGTGGTCGAGGTTTATATACTAGTTTTGGAATTGCACTGCTACCCCTATCCGCAAAACATTCAAGGCATCCAACCCAAATTGGTAAATGGTGAGATATAGGAAATTTACTGATAAAATGGAAATTAGGATTCGCAAACATTTCTGTCGCTCAAGGAAAATGACTTGCAAGGAAAAGGATCTGCAAGGCACCTAACCAAATCAGCCAACGCGTCTTAGCAATCTACCACAAGGCTAACGATAATCTAATTGAGGATTGAAATCAAGAGATACAAAGTGTGAATCACAACCAAGGGATGGCTTTCTTTTTAAAGCCCTAACTAACAGAAACCAATCATAAATCATTCAGTCCCGAGCAACATGCTCTTCACACAAAAGTTACCAAATCACAAAAATTAAAAGTCACCACTGAACATGGAACACCCATTATTCCAATCATGAACATTAAACAACCCTGTGTCTAAACTTCATCAAGCACATTCTTCAAAAATTTAACTACCACTGCATCGTTCTAAACAAGTAAAGATCAAATATTTGAATAAAACAGTTCTAATCAACCACAAGATCTCCGAGACCCAGAAACATAAACCTGTAAAACTACATACCACAAGAAAATGCAGTACATAAATGCTACAAAGATGTCACCTTTTCTGTAGTACGATTCTCCATTTTCAAGAATCCAGCATTTGAGCAAACTCAAACTCCAACAGTTGAAAATCTATTGACGCGGAAATACGGAGACTTGGAAAAGAGGGTATTCCCAGAATGTACGAGAAGCGTCAGTGACTAACAGACTGCCGAATTCGATTGCGAATTCCGATCGAGTCGGTGTAACCGCTTTGCAAAGTCCAATTCACAGCTTTCAAAATTAGGGCTTTTGTTCCCAAATCTTGCAAATTAAACCAACTGTCAAATATTTTCAGAAAATATAATTTAAAATGAGTTAGGATCTAAGAGTTCGTAGGACGTGAATATTATTGTTTTGTTTGATTTAATATTTTAAATTAAATTAATTTTTAACTAAAATAGGTGATTAAATTTGTAAAATATATGAAGTTGAAATCTAAGATTATTGAAATCAAATGTTGTATGCATGTCTTCTTAAACTTTTTCCTGTTAAAAAGGAATTAAAAAGACATTTTACATATAAAATATAAAAATATATATCAACTTTTGGTTTATATTAATTGACCTTCCCATTTGTTTGTTAAAAAGATATATTTTACGATTTTTTTTAAAGTAGATAAAATATGATTGAAAGTGTAAAAATATTATTCAGAATGATTGAAAATGAAAAAATATTTAAACGAAAGCTGCAAACATTTAGGACAGAAAGTGCTACCCTGGACCTTAGATTCCAGCCTCAAGTACGACTACAAGAAAGACTGATCAAGCATTTCCAGATTGAGTACCAAATTACAAGCACAAATATCACAAACTACGAAATTTTAGGAACCATGGGAATTGCACGAACCAATGACACTTAAACATTCATTTTCATGAGAACACATTGTATAGACACATTTGTAGACTAGTAGGAAAAGACTAAATGTAGCTGAGGCGCGGTGATTTTAGTTTACCTATCAAGGTTCAACAATTATCTTCCCAGTGGCATGGCCGCTAATACTGTGAGCCCAAGCCTCTTCAGCCCTGCTGAGTGGGTACTTGGAGTCTATCACTGTTTTAAGCTTCCCATCTTTCATCAGGTTCATGAGATAGGCCAGATTCTCAGCTTTGAATGTCAGTAAAAGAGGTACTAATCGTTTGTTGGAAAGTGTGAGCATCTTGAAAGCAAAAGTCATCATGGCCCCAAAGCCAGGAGTGAGGTCAATCACTTTCCCTTTGGAGCTTAGTTGAGGCTCAAAAGTTGACCAAGGGATACCGGTTGCACAGTGGACCACGTAGTCGTATTTTTTGCCAGAGGGGCTTATGAGTGCAGCACCTTCTGGGGTCTTGTAGTCGATAACTTCATCTGCACCTAAACTTTTAACAAAATCAATGTTGCGAGCTCCACAAGTGGCAGTTACATGGGTGTTTCCGAGTTTGGCTAATTGGACAGCGTAGTGACCCACGCCTCCTGATCCAGCAGTGACGAGGATGTTGGTCAGATTGCCGCTGCCATCTAGCTTTATACCAGCAGACTGAGTTAGGGCCTGAAGAGCTGTGAGAGCAGCTACCGGTAAGGCTGCACCTTCAGCGGCAGATACCTCATCAGGCCTCTTAGCCATAACACTTTCCTTAACCACAGCATACTCCGCAAACCCGCCTCCATACTGTCACCCATCAACATAAATAGTCACAACTCACAACATACTAAAATATTGAACTACCTCATATACACTACGATGAGATCAGAAACTAAAATTATAAACTACTGAATTCGAAGTTAAAAAATTTATGTGCGTAAGTTATTATGTTATCATAGTGATCCTTTGAGGCATTGACATGAGTCATCCAGTGCTTGTTACCCAATAGAATATATTGATTTCAAAAAAACTGTCCAAAACATACCATGTGACTCAGCATAGCCACTACTTTGTCACCAGTCGCAAAGTTCTTGATGCCGGATCCAACCTCCACAATCTCTCCAGCCAAGTCAGTACCTAAATCAATCAATCAACACATCAGAAAACATTTACTAAATTAGTAACAGCCAACAGCAATGTGCTGAACCACAAAGCACACTACTACTACTACTATTACGAATCTTCATGTTTATTATATATTTATAAAGGAGTACACCATTACCAGGTATATGGGGAAATTTACGGGGTATTACAGGCTTAAGTTCCCCTTTTTGAATCTTCCAGTCCACTGGGTTTATACTCACAGCTTCAACTCTAACAAGAACTTCACCTTTGTTTGGTGATGGAATCGGTACCTCCACATGCTACAACAGCAAGAGACAATCACCAAGTCAAATCCACCATATGCAATAAAAGGACATAAGTTTAACAAAGAATTGAGTTAAATTAGAAAGAGACTTCCTCGCAAATCTACTAACTTCTGGAGTTGTACTCTAATCTCAAAACAGCACACCAGTATTGAAACATAAGCTACTCAATTCCATAAATATACAACTAAAGACATTTGTCTCTCATTAAATGCCTATAAACCTAATCAGTTAAACATCACTATAACTACAGTACAGGCCTTTACAAAACTCAAACATGTACCATAAAAACAAAATCAATCAACTATTTTCAATTCAACAAAATACAACAACATCAACCGAAGCCCTAAAATCCCAATTTCTAAAAAACCCCCAAATTAAGCACAAACAAGAAATCAGACACTTAAACTAAAACCCATGATAACAGATAGATAAACTTATACTAAAGCCGATACCTTGAGCCCGTCCGGACCACCGCCGTAGCGGTCGTATTGAACAGCGTGCATAATTTTATCGGCCATGAGAGAAAAAGGTTGAAACTTTCAAATGGAAAATGGTTAAAGTTTATGAAATGATCCGAATGACGATGATGATATAATACGGAGTCGATGAAATTGAAGGAATCTGACGTTAGGGTTTTATAGTGTGATTGTGGATTGGAGAACAAGACGAGTATCTCATCATTTACAATGTTCTGGATGTATTTGATGATGTAAGCAAGCCCGTCATATTTTGTTAAATTCTTTTTATTGATTATCATTTTGATATTTCGGACCGCAATTCAATAATTAACAGAAATTCAGACCTACAAACATTTCTAGAGCTCTAGGCACTAGAGTTATTCTTAAGTTAGCTTTCAATTTGCTTATCTTTTGTCCTGTTTGTGTTTTTTAAACAAAATAAGATAATTGAAACAGCAGTAGAAAGATACAATATTTGTACAATATTGATAATTTTGGAAAGATAATTAGCAAATTATCCGAGGATTGGTGAATTAAGTATTTTTTTGTTTTTCAATGGAGCCATTGGAAATAATTTATGAAGCTCAAAAGCAGTACAAACTACAAAGCAACCATGGCGGATAAAGTAGAACTTCAAGTTTAATGACATACAAGATTCGCATGCAGCCTACTAACTAACCTGAAAAACACATTAACTACTTAAAAAAGACTACCTAAATATAATAACTAGATTCCTCTAACGGATATATTTAAAAGTTTATCAAAGGAGATCGATTGGCGCTTCTTCGATGTGTTTTGATGGTGGTGACCCAACATCAACTTTGACAAGGCATGAATTTAGTTACGCGCATCAATCAAAGATGTGGTTCTTTTTACACATGTGATTATGTATAGGGATAACTGGATAACTTGCAGCACTGGCTTTCAGCATATCTTCTTTGGTTGCAGGTTCAGGGGTTTACAGGCACCCACTC